>JAFMOB010000420.1:0-29399 GCA_018985215.1 Larimichthys polyactis | reverse complement strand
GGGGCCGGGCCCCGCTCCTCCGGGCCGGCCCGCTCCGGGGCCGACAGCTCCACCGTGGAGCCGTCTGTCTCCACACACACACCGGGACGTCCCGGCGGCGTTAGCTCGAAGAAAACTAACGTGAGACAGGTTAGCCCGTCACTCCTGTCTCACACACACACTCTCTCGCTCTCGGTGTGTTCGGTCGGCTCGGTTCTGACGGTAAACACAGTCAGCTGACCGTTCCTGTGGGTTTGTTCCCGCTTTGTGGGACGAAAAGGCGGGAGGAGGAGGAGGAGGAGGAGGAGGAGGGGGGTTACAGGGGTCGCACGTTAACACCGGCTCGTGTTCACTCCGAGGTTTGACGGAAAAATACGAAGCTGGCCCGATAACCAGCTGATAGCCGAGGAGGGAGTCCCCCTCAGGTGTGTGTGTGTGTGTGTGTTCAGTTTCTTACAGTCAGACTCGAGGGCAGATAAAACAAACACACCTGTCCCGTTCATGTCAGAGTCACCTGACAGACCACAGTGTGTGCGCCGACGTTTTAAACCTCATCGGTCCGGTCCGGTTCAGAAGAGTCCCTGAAGCGGGTCAGGCTGCATGTTTACAGTGTGTTACCTGTGTGTGTGTGTGTGTGTGTGTGTGTGTGTGTGTGTCTGTGTGTTTGATGAAGCAGCTTCAGCTTCAGCTTCAGTCTGAAAAATGAAACATGAAGTTTATTTTGGGTTCAGACAGAGCGAGCTCGATGAAGTCGTTAATCAGAGGAATAAAAAGTTCTTCCAGTTTGTGTGAAATGTTTTATTACCTGTGAGTGTGAGGCGGCTCTGATGTGACGTTACGTCTCCGTGAACGTTCCCACGGATGGAAAGAGTCTGTCTGTTCCACGGTGAGGAGAGGAAGCACGGATCCATCGTCACCGTCGTTCTCCTTCCATCCCGGGATGCTGCGACGTCAGTTCGAGCAGATTCAAACACTGATCAGCTGACTGAGTCTGTGTCGGACTGACTTTATGTCATCACACACACACACACACACACACACACACACACACACACACACACACACACAGAAAGGTGAAGTCAGAACCGCGTGATTGATTCTCAGCTCGCCGTGTGACGTCGTGTTGTTCTTTGGTGTTTGGTGCTGATTGTTGTTTGTCTCTTTGCAGGAGAGTGAGGACGGAGTCGGAGAAGGTAAGACTTTACGTCAGCGTATCAGAGCTCACACACACTTCCGTCTGACGTCACGTGACGATGCGTTTGATGACCGGCTGTTTCTGTCTGTTTTGTCCAGCTGTCCTCTCCGACTACGACAGTGCAGATCCAGAAGAGAACGGCTCCCATTCAGAGGTCAACACACGAAACACTGTTCAAACATTTTACGGTCACGTTCGTTCGCAGCTCCGTCAGCAGTGTGTGCAGTGAATGAAGCCTCGTGTTCTGTGTTCCCTCAGGGAGTGGAGGAGGAAGAGGAGGCCGAACATTACAGCGACGAAGAAGCTCCAGCAGCAGCCGGCGAGCCCAAACCCCCCACTGCTGCTGATGGCCCAGTGAAGGAGGAGGAGGAGCACGGTGAAGAGGAGGAGGAGCAGGAGGAGGAGGAGGAGGAGGCGACAGAGGAGGAGGGACAAGGACAGAGTAAAGAGGAGAACAAGGCCGAAGAGAAAGGGAACCTAGCCGGAGAGAGACAGAGTGGAGACGGACAGGTGAGACTCGCTGCACCTGAACATCCAGCACAGAGTGTGTGTGTGTGTGTGTGTGTGTGTCTGTATAATGTACACGAGAGACCACAATGAAGATATTTAACCATGAACCTGAAAATGATCAGAAATCAACTTATTATTGTAAAAAAGATGAACCAGCACACACACACACACACACACACACACACACACACACACACACACCATCACAAAGAAGAACAGCAACTTCAAATAAACAGCAATGAGCAGAAGTCCTGTCAGAAGAAGGCAGTCTCGTGGTCTTATAGTCTTATGGACTTGTCGTCTTGTCGTCTTATGGTCTCGTCGTCTTATGGACTTGTCGTCTTATCGACTTATGGACTTGTGGTCTTGTAGTCTTGTCGTCTTGCCGTCTTGTCGTCTTGTGGTCTTGTCGTCTTATGGACTTGTGGTCTTGTCGTCTTATGGACTTGTAGTCTTGTAGTCTTGTGGTCTTGTTGTAGTCATAGTCTTGTGGTCTTGTAGTCTTGTCGTCTTGTCGTCTTGTTGTAGTCATAGTCTTGTGGTCTTGTAGTCTTGTGGTCTTGTAGTCTTGTCGTCTTATGGCCTTATAGTCTTGTGGTCTTGTGGTCTTGTAGTCTTGTCGTCTTATGGCCTTATAGTCTTGTGGTCTTGTGGTCTTGTAGTCTTGTGGTCCTGTCGTCTTGTAGTCTTGTTGTAGTCATAGTCTTGTGGTGGTCTCAGAGGACGAGGATCAGTTTGTGAACCTCTCCTGAGGACAGAAACATTTCACAGAGGACGACTGAAGGAATCAAACCCACGGTGAAGCGTGGTCTCCTGGTCTGATGATGAATACACACAATGATAACTCATCATACTGACACACTGACTGTAGTCATGGTTACACACTGACATGATCATGTTGATTTGTAATCGATGAACTCTCACACTGTCTGTCCGTCTGTCTGTCTGTCTGTCTCTCTCTCCGTCTGTCTCTCCGTCTGTCTCTCCGTCTGTCTCTCTCTCTCTGTCTGTCTCTCTCAGGAGTCGACAGATGACCCTGAGACGAAGGCCGGAGGGAAACCTGGTCAGAAGCTCGACGATGACGAGGACAGGAAGAACCCGGCTTACATCCCGAGGAAGGGTCTGTTCTTCGAGCACGACGTCAGAGGGCACGCTCAGGAGGAGGAGAGGTCTGTCTGTCTGTCTGTACGTCTGTCTGTCTGTACATCTGTCTGTGCTGCAGTGTCAGTGTTTGGCTTCATGTGTTTGAATAACGTTCAGAGGGAGACAGACTGTAACGGTTCATAAAACCTCTGGGGGGCGCTCTGCTCACCTCGCATCACTTCCTGTCTGCGTCCTCTCAGACCAAAAGGCCGGAACAGGAAGTTGTGGAAGGACGAGGGTCGCTGGGAGCACGACAAGTTCAGAGAGGAGGAGCAGGCGCCCAAGAGCCGCGAGGAGCTCATCGCCATCTACGGCTACGACATCCGGAACGGGGGCAGCTCTGGAGACCGATCGTACAGGCAGCGCAGGCCCAGGTGAGGAGGAGGAGGGATGAGGTGGAAGAGGGAGGGAGGAGGTGGAGGAGGTTTCTGTGGAATGTACTGAGTCTAATGTGGTTTGTTGTCTCCCTGCAGACAGAGTATGTCTCCCAGCAGAGACAAGCGATGGAGAGACGGAGGAGAGCGCCCGGTCCGGTCCTGGCAGAGTGGAGGAGGAGGAGGAGGTCTGAACCGAGGAGGAGCCCCTCCACCTTCATCCATCCACCCCTCCTCTACATCCCCCTCCTCTCTCCCACTTTCTCACGCTCAACGCAGCAACAATCCCTCCAGACCGCCTCCCGCCCGCAGCAGACCCCACCAGAATCAAATGCACCTCCTGCCCCAGCAGTACAGGAATAATGAATCAAACGCACCCCAGATGCATCCCAGAGAACGGCAGGGCCCCAAAGCTCCACCCGAGCACACAGATAGAGACAGGGGTGTGGTCAGAGGAGGGCGTGTTGGTGGTGGGCGGGGCGGTTCTTCTGTGGTCATCGAGGACGTCACAGTCAGCCAAGGAGGCGTTCGGGAACAGGACCTCAGTGTTGGAACGACGGCGGCGTCACAGCTGGGCGGTTACAAATCTGCATCGCCAAGGCGGCAGCAGCAGGAGCAGCGAGGGAGCAGCGACAGACCTGCGTCGGGATTGGCTGCTTCCTCCTCCACCTCTGACCCCTCCCCCCAGTCATCAGCTGCAGCGACCAATCGGGAAGCCTCTCCTCCCACCGAGCGGCCGGTGGAGCGTAAATCGTACTCGCTGGCTCGCAGGACTCGCTCTCGACCCGCCGACCTGGGCAGCAAACAGGCGTCTGTGGAGGAGTCGGCAGCCGGAGGGAACAATGCCTCCTCCCCGGGCAGCGTGGGAGGGAAGAGCTGGGCGGGAGCAGGTGAAGGGGCGAGTCACACAGGTGGAGGAGGAGGAGGAGCGGCGGCGGCGATGACAGAGCTGGACCAGGACGTAGCTCGACTGAGTCTGCAGAGCTGGAGTCAGAGCCCGACGTCCTACATGCGCTCTGAGATGAGAGGTGAGTCCACGCCCGCTGAGTCACGTCGGTGTAACATCAGTGTAGCGTCTGGCTGCAAGACAAGAGAGCGCCGCTGCAGCGTATGGTGACTTCAGAGCTGAACGTCAGCATTAATCACGGATCATTAGGAGACATCAATCACAGACAGTAATCATAAATCTGTTTGTCCTCAGGCCTTCCTAACCCGATGCACATGCCCGGAGCTCAGCCTCAGTTCTCCGGCATGGAGGAGATGGGTGTCGGCTCCAACCGGGCCAAACGTTACTCCTCTCAACGACAGCGAGCCGTACCCGAGCCGGCACCGCCCATGCACCTGGGGGTGATGGAGGGACACTACTACGAACCCAGTAAGACCAAAACCATCAGACCAGAACAACACGACACGGTGTCTTTAAAAACATTGTAAAAACATTGTGTGATGTCACTGAACACTCAGCTGACTGGGAATTGTAGTTTCTGTAGTTCCTCCTGCTCACCAGCAGAGGTCAGTAAAGGTCAAACTAACTATTTGAATTTCTATTGACGTCAATGGATGACTGTCTCTCTCTCTCTGCCTGTCTCTCTCTCTCTCTCTCTGCCTGTCTCACAGTGTCCTATCAGGGACCAATCTACGCCCATGGGGATGGCCCCGCCCCCATCCCGCCCCAGGGCATGCTGGTCCAGCCGGAGATGCACCTCCCTCACCCTGGTCAGTGTCTGCTCCACTTTGAAAACACCTGTCAGTGTTTGTGTACGAGCTGCTCACCTGTACTCCTCCTCCTCCTCCTCCTCAGGTCTCCATCCCCACCAATCAGGCGGTCCGATCGCTAACCCCGCCCTGTACGGAGGCCCACCTGTTTCTCTCTCGCCAGGGCAACCACAGCAGCTGCTACCACCACCGCCTTTCTACCCTCCGCCTGGAGTCATGACCTTCCCTTACCCCGCCATGTACCCGAGTCCACAGGTGAGTCTGACGCCGTCGATCACGTGATGACACAGCCGCCCTGTGAGCGTCTCTGTGTAATAAAGTTTTCTTTGAATGTTCCTCAGGGTCAGGCCCAAGTGACCTACGGAGGCGTGACGTACTACGACACGATGCAGCAGCAGGCTCAGCCCAAACCGTCTCCGCCCCGCCGCACGTCCCAGCCCGTCACCGTCAAGCCCCCCCCTCCGGAGGTGCACTTCGCCTCAGAGTGACCCCGCCCCCTCGCCCCTCCCCGCCACCCAGTCTCAGCCTCACTCTGATCACAGAACTACAGGTAAGTGCACGGCGCACGGCAGGAAGCCGACAGGACGATCAGTTCGATCTGTTGGATCACTTATTAGTTTGAGTCCAGGTCTCTTAAACGGGTCTGGGTTCAGGACTCTGAGTGTTCATGAAGCTTTTATTAAACCAGACACATCTCATCAAAAACAGTTTCTGTTTTTATTATTTAAAAAAACTGTTTTCATGGTTTTGTGTCTGTAGGAGGGATGGGAGGGTCCAACGGCAACCACCGACCTTATCCAGGGAGGGCGGGACGGACAGACAGGCGGGTGGACGGAGGTGCAGACGGACTCTGCAGGTGACCCCTCAGCATCACTGATGGAAAGACTTTCCTCTTTTCTTTTCTTTTTCTTCTTTGTTTTGGACCCGTTAGCGGTCCGTTGGCGGGTTGGCTGTGTGTCGCCGCGTCACGATTGGACCGCTCTGTAACTCTGCAGTCGCAGGTTTGATCCCACCAGCGTGTCTCCGACCCTGAAAACTGCTGAGTCACAGTTGGAGCTCGCGTTGGGATCAGAGCTGTCGCGTCCTGTTGGAGGTTTTTTCTTTTCGACGTTGGCGGCAGTATAAACGGTTTGTGTGTGGAGGTGGAGGTGACTCCGCCCTCTACGTCAGCTCTTCTCTGTGAGACGTTTGTGTGGATCTGAATGTTGATCGCTGACCCGGTGCTTTCTGAAAACGTCCACGTGTTCCCGTCACGTCAGATATGAACTTCTTTGTCTGCGTTTGTCACTGTAACGTTACTCTAACGTAACTTTAACCTGTCGTGTCCCAGACCAGAAGCTCAAATATACTCAGATATATTGAGACGTCTCACGATGTCCCAAAAGATGTTTAAAGATATTAAATATATTAAAGAAGCTGCAGTGATCCACATGTGGACCGTCGGCTCCGCTCCGCCGGGCTCGGCTCTGAATGTTCTGCTCCAGTTTCCCTCAGATTATTTTCTGGTTAATGTACCACGAGGAAGTATGTACATTAAATGTTTTATTTTGAAAATTGAGCTGACTTCCTGCTGTGATCAGCTCTGCACGCGGTGGAGTCGAGCAGGTGGAGACGGGCTGAACCCGGTCCAGTCTGCAAGTCAGATGAACCAATCAGGGCGCAGCTTACAGGACTGACGTCACTCAAAATCACCTTTTAGTTTACATCCGTCACATTAGACCAACCCCCCGCCTTCTTTCACACAGTTTATGCAAATAACAAGCGTTACCATGGCAACAGCTCATCCAGACACACTGCGGCAGTGTTGGACCGGTTCTGTGGCGCTGAAAGGTTTTCCCGTGACGCGGTCGGTGCGGCTGTTCTCACTGTGTGCTGTTGAACCGAGCGGCGCCGGCCCTTTAAAACTCGACACGAAAAGTTGCACAAAAGTCAGTCGCCGGTCGGAGACGAGCCGTTTGTCGTCGCTGTACATAGAAATTAAAATGTGTATATAGAAGCTTGAACAGAAACTTTAGCAGTAAACAGATTCTAATACATGGACAGAGCAGTCGGCAGGGACTCGAGCGTTAACGTGGACGTGATGTAGAGACGAAGACAAAGCTTTAGCTTCCACTGTTTGTTTCATTTAACACAGTTTGTTTTTATTAGTAATACATTTCTTTGGTTCGTGCGTTCACGGCGTGAAGACGAAGGCGCAGAGGAAACCACTTTGATTTGTCTGTTTTCAGACATGAAGGTAACCACATGCCCGTTAAGTTCTCCTCTGCTTCCTGCTTCACTTCACAAAAAAAGACCATCACCCAGATCGCCTGCGAGTTCATCCCGACACGGAAAGTCCAGACGGCGACTCAGTTTGTCTGTCGATCAGGTGACCTGCTGTACGTCTTTGTGACTGAGCGGCGACTCTTTTCTTGTTTTCAATCTGTGCAGCGAGGTAACGGTTCTACAGTCTGTCGTCGTCTAAAGTATATATCAGAAAATATTCACGCAGCGTTGTTTTATATTCACGTCAGTAACAGACAAACTCGTGAACTGAAGTCGAAGTCATGCAGAAAGATGTTTTAAAATGTTGGTGTTCTTTCTCCGTGAAATGAAGCCGCCGCCTCCGTCACATTTTGTGATGTCAGAAAAACACGCCGGACTCGACGAGCGTTCAGTTCTGATGGAACCGCTCCGAGTCCTTTAACATAGCGAGTCACCTGAAAATGAGACGATATCACGATGACCTGACGTTGGTTTGAGTTTCTTCGACGCCTCTGAAGCTCCGGTCCGGCTGCATATATTTGATTTATTCTGAACAATTATTACCAGCAGTATTACGGCGTGTTACCACCTGATTTATGAGCGCGGGAGTTTAATTTCTAATTTACAAAAAGAGACGATGAAAACTTGAAGATGGTCGTGTTTTAGGAGGAGGAGGGGGAGGGTGAGGCGAGGGTGTGCATCCATCCTTCCTCATTCAAGCTGACGGCTTCAGCTCACTGCAGCTCAGAAGACTGACGAACTGGAGCTCGTTTGTTATCTGTCGATTCTGAATCTGATCAGACATCGTCCAACTTTCTTCATGTTTTAAATTCTAAACTCACCTGAGCTGCAGGTGAGCTGACCGCGGATCAGTTTGACATGTCTGTTAACCTGAGCTGACACTGTTCACTGTGACGGCAGTTTGTTTTAATGTTACGATGATGGTGATGATGATGATGATAAGTGCATCAATGGTTTTGTTTCTGTTTGTTTGTCGTCCACTCAGAAGATCAATAAAGATCATAATAATAAAAATGATCACGTGACGTGTCTTCTTTTTAATGTAAATGTTAAACAAAGTCCAGGCCGATGTCCGTCCAGAGTCCAGGCCGACGTCTGTCCAACGTCCGTCCAGAGTCCAGGCCGACGTCTGTCCAACGTCCGTCCAGAGTCCAGGCCGACGTCTGTCCAATGTCCGTCCAGAGTCCAGGCCGACGTCTGTCCAATGTCCGTCCAGAGTCCAGGCCGACGTCTGTCCAACGTCCGTCCAGAGTCCAGGCCGACGTCTGTCCAACGTCCGTCCAGAGTCCAGGCCGACGTCTGTCCAACGCCCGTCTGTCCAACGTCCGTCCAGAGTCCAGGCCGACGTCTGTCCAACGTCCGTCCAGAGTCCAGGCCGACGTCTGTCCAACGTCCGTCCAGAGTCCAGGCCGACATTAGCTAACAGCAGCATCAACACATTTAACAGACGTTCGTTTAAAATTTTTATTTTTAACAAAAAGATCTCCAGGTTTAAGTTTGTACCTCATTTCTTTCTTTTTCTCTCACACACACACTCTCTCTCTCTCACACACACACACACACACACACACACACACACACACACACACACACACACACCTGCTCTGACCGTTGACATGAATATTCATAAACAGGAGGGGGAGGGGACCATTATGTAAACTCTGTGATTGACAGGCTTTAACAGCCAATCAGCTTGCAGACGGTCTCTCCTGCTCATGAATATTCAGCAGCAGCTGCTGCACAAAGAGGAGCTCAGCTGTTAAAGGAGCAGGCTGCACATTTCTGTGAGATTTAACCCTTTAACTGCCCGAGCCTCCAACACGCTTCATCCTTCCACTGCACACGGACAAGTGTGGAAGGAAACGAGGGAGGAAAGGCGGAGTTGAGTTAAACTGCTGCTCCTGGTTGGTCACATGCCCTGCGGTAACCATGGTGACGTGATTGACAGCCGAGTGTAGCTGATGATGTAACTGCAGGTTAGAGAACATGAAGTGGAGCCTGCTGCCTTCTAATTGGCTCATTATCGATGATGTAGCAGCTCCTTGACCACTCGTACGTCAGCGTTTCCTCTCACATGCAGCGCTGACCTCTTTTTTTATTTTATATATTTATATCTTTTTTTTTCTTCCTTTCTACTTTCATGCTTCCTGTTTGTTCTGTTTGTCATATTTTCTTTGTTCATATCTTGTTTTTATTACTTCCTTCTGTATTTTATATAAATCTTTATGGTGTAACTGGAGTCATTTAGCAGGCCAGACATGTTTGAATAATATAATAGATAGATAGATAGATAGATAGATAGATAGATACTTTATTGATCCTGAGGGAAATTCAAGCATCCAGTAGCAGCATGCAAACACACATTAAACACACATTAGAATGAACCTATAACACAGTAACCATACGTTAAAATGGACCTGAGATTAATCTAAATATGTCCAGAGGAATTAAACATTTGCAGGAGTTAAACTCTAAAAGTTAAAGTGTTTTAAACTTTTTTAGCAAAATGAAACATTTGCATAGAAAATTGTTGAGAAGTTAACCCGTGATAAACATCTATACAAAAACTCTATAAAAGGAGAAAGCGACCGTAGAAATAAAAATGTTTCATAAAAATCAGAGAACGACAGACGGCTGAATGAAAAGTGTGTATGTAGAAATATAATAAAGAGTTTAAGCAGGAGCAAACATCACCAACACCTCTGCAGCTTACTGATATAAACACTTTGTGTTGATGACCTCACAACGTACAAACCATCCACACACACACACACACACACGCAACATCTGCGTATGCGTCTGTCCCTTGAGCCACTGAGCGTGTGCAGAAGAACCTGCTGATGTCACAAACAGAGTCAACCCCGGCCTGTTACACACTCGTTCATTGATGCGCTGAGCGTACTGTTTGAATACACACACACACACTCAATAATAATAATAATATAATCAATAATAACACACACGATCATATCCTGTGATTAATACAGCCTATTGCTTTGTGCTCTGTATGTGTGGTTCCCACTCTGTTCTTTTTAAGTGAACTCAAAAAATACTCAAAGATGAATTTAACTTTTATATCGATGTAATATGTGGTGGTTGGATCACGTGACTGAACGAACCAATCAGAAGCGAGGAGAGCGTAATCATGTAAATATTTAATTGATTCTAGTATAAATTATTTTGTTTGTGATAATGGAGCAGAGGTCGTCTGATGTGTCAGCTGTTAGAGTAAAGTTAGCAGCTGTTTAGCCTCAATAATATTTACACAATATAATATATGATTTATAATATAATACATGAACAAGCAGAAATTCACATTGTGTTTTTGTATTAGTGACTCAGTATTTTTGTTGTTTATTATTAGTATATCATGTAGTCTGAGTATCAGTAACTTGTAGTTTTCCCGCTCTGCAGCTCCAGGATGACGTGAGTTTATCTGCTGTCTGTTTACGGGGACGTGCTCCTGTTTACAGACATTACGAGGACCGACCTGTTTTTTGTGGTATAAAAGAAAGGACGTCCCCACTTCGTCAGTCAGTCAGTTTCAGGGTGAAGACCCGATGGAGGTCGGTGTGTCGGCATGACGGGTGGAGGAGTTTCTCCTCGCTGTGTTCAGTCACATGACGGAGGAGGTGTCTGTTTACGGTGACATATTGCACACTGCTCTGAGCTGGCCATGCATACGAGACGAGGACCATGATGATGATGATGATGATGAGTGGAGTCAGTGTGTGTGTGTGTGTGTGTGTGCTGAAGGTGTGTCTCCAGTTACAGTGCTGTCCTGTTCAGCTGATTGTTGTGACAAGACATGGTCGGATTACAACACACACACACACAGATCAATTAAAGGTCACGTGACTATCGGGGATCAATCGCCTGCTGACCTTTACATGTTGATGTTGACACACGTCCAGGTCAGTGTGGCTCAGCGCTCATGTGATCAGTAAACGGGAGGCTGATTCCAGGTGTTGCTGGTTTACCTGCGGTCAGCTGATGAAGGTGTGTCGTCACGGTGATGATCTGCAGCTGCTGTTTACAGAAGCAGCTCATTCATTATGCACGATGTGTGTATGATCCTTTAATATTGTGTCGTTTATCTTCAGCTGATCGACTCTGTGATTTACAGACTTTATGATGGACAGTGAAGTGAACTGCTGACAGCTGTAGCTGCTGTTAGCTCATGTTAGCTCAGTCTGTTAGCCGGGCTGTGTGCTCAGAGCACAGTGTGTTAGTGTTTGTACCACAGGAGGTTTGGACCAAGAAGAAGAAGTTTGCAGAGCTGGTGTCGTGCCAGAACAGGAGCTGGGTGAGCGGGCTCAGCAGCCTCTATGGACGTAATGGCAGAGGAGAAGAGAGCGAAGAGGCTGCAGCAACTTTTCTCTCGCAGGGATTTTTTTTTTCTTTCGTTTCCACCAATTTTACAGCACTTGAAGTAAGTGTGCATGCGCGTCCACGTCGGTGTGTCGGGGGCGCGCAACTGCAGCAGATGAGAGCGGGAGGAGGAGGAGAGGGAGGAGGAGGAGGAGGAGAGGGAGGAGGAGGAGGAGGAGAGGGAGGAGGAGGAGGAGAGGGAGGAGGAGGAGGAGGAGGAGAGGGAGGAGGAGGAGGAGAGGGAGGAGGAGGAGGAGAGGGAGGAGGAGGAGGAGGAGTGTGAATGTTACGAGTCACTTCTCATTCCACTAATTTAGCAGAAAGGGAGGAGAGAGAGAGAGAGAGAGAGAGGTGGAGAGAGAGAGAGACAGAGAGACAGAGAGAGAGCGAGCCTGGCGGTGTACCGAGCCTGATGGGACCGTGAGGCGTGCGGACCGTCGGAACCTCTGCAGTGTCTGACCTGGAAACAGAGCCGAACACGGCCGCTGCTGCCGCGGCTCAGAAAACCCACGACACGCAAACGCACCTCCCGGGCGGGTCGTTCCTCCTCCAGGTGCGCGGAGGTGAAAAGAATCCGGTACCGTCGAGCGTTCATCGGAGATATCGCGGAGAAAACCCCGACACAGACGCGGTGCACCGGTTCACCTCCCGGAGGAATCACCGGGGAGCTGCGCAGAGGAAGAGCCGTGTGCGGTTCATATTCTCGGGGCTTTTCTGCGCTCGGTCCCGGAGCCGCTCGGTGTTTACGCGGCTGCAGCAGAGAGGAGAGGCGGGGGAGGAGGAGCAGGCAGCCGGGGAGGAGGACGCGCTGCAGCGGCCACACGGAGCAGCTCTCCGGGAGGAAAGCGGGGCTCGTGTCGCTGCGGTGACAGAGAGAGACGCTCCGCACCTCCACCTCCACCTCACCCACCAGCACCGACCTCCACCTCCACTGATGGGGTAAAACCGGCTCGTTCTTGCAGAGCACCGTCCGGAGGTTCCGCGCACACCTGCCCACACCTGCCCACCCCCGACCTGCGGGGCCTGTATGATGTAGGACACCCCCTCCCCCCGAACCCCTCCCCACCTCCGTCTCTCTGCATCATCCACCCTGCACCTCCACCCATCACTGCATCTCTACCAGCGTCCCACCATGCCGGCGGGGATGAAGCCGCTGGAGAAGTTCCTGAAGAAGCAGACCACGGCGCTGACCCGGGCCGGGGGCTTTGTTGGCGGGGTGGCGGACAAGGCGAGCGGGGGGACCGGGGCGTCCCGCCGGAGGGCCAGCCTGTCCCGGGTCGTACCTTTCTTCAGGGAGACGTCACCGGAGAGCGGCCAGGCTCGTGAGGTGTTCAGGTGAGACACGTGGGGCGGGTTTCCTGACAGGTGAGGCAGGTGGAGATTAAGAAACATGGAGGACAGATAGTGACAACCTGTGACCTGAAGACACAACCTGCAGTTCCTCTAACGTCCACCTGAGTCTGGCTCCAGAAGTGAGTCAGTCTCCATAAGTCCCCATGTCCAAATGTCCAACTTCACAGCAGAAATAAACATGTTTACAGCCTGGTACAAAAAACAGTTTTGGTCTCTGTAGCTAATTTCCCCGTTCATGACAACTGTACTGAGGGTGAATTTATATACAACTCACCTGTTCACATTATATTAAGGCTTAAAGTTATGCAGGATTAAGAGCGTGGACGCTTTGATTGACAGGTGGGTGACGTCACGAAGACTACGTCCAGGTTTTAGACAGTCTGCGGGGACGTCACGGAGAATACGTCCAGGTTTTAGACAGTCTGCGGGGACGTCACGGAGACTACGTCCAGGTTTTAGACAGTCTGCGGGGACGTCACGGAGACTACGTCCAGGTTTTAGACAGTCTGCGGGGACGTCACGAAGACTACGTCCAGGTTTTAGACAGTCTGCGAGGACGTCACAGAGACTACGTCCAGGTTTTAGACAGTCTGCGGGGACGTCACGGAGACTACGTCCAGGTTTTAGACAGTCTGCGGGGACGTCACGGAGACTACATCCAGGTTTTAGACAATCTGCGGGGACGTCACAGAGACTACGTCCAGGTTTTAGACAGTCTGCGGGGACGTCACAGAGACTACGTTCAGGTTTTAGACAGTCTGCGGGGACGTCACAGAGACTACGTTCAGGTTTTAGACAGTCTGCGGGGACGTCACAGAGACTACGTCCAGTTTTAGACAGTCTGCGGGGACGTCACGGAGACTACGTCCGGGTTTGGACAGTCTGCGGGGACGTCTCAGAGACTACGTCCAGGTTTTAGACAGTCTGCGGGGACGTCACGGAGACTACGTCCAGGTTTTAGACAGTCTGCGGGGACGTCACGGAGACTACGTCCAGGTTTTAGACAGTCTGCGGGGACGTCACAGAGACTACGTCCAGGGTTTTAGACAGTCTGCGGGGACGTCACAGAGACTACGTCCAGGTTTTAGACAGTCTGCAGGGACGTCACAGAGACTACGTCCAGGTTTTAGACAGTCTGCGGGGACTTCACGGAGACTACGTCCAGGTTTTAGACAGTCTGCGGGGACGTCACAGAGACTACGTCCAGGTTTAGACAGTCTGCGGGGACGTCACGGAGACTACGTCCAGGTTTTAGACAGTCTGCGGGGACGTCACGGAGACTACGTCCAAGTTTTAGACAGTCTGCGGGGACGTCACGGAGACTACGTCCAGTTTTAGACAGTCTGCGGGGACGTCACGGAGACTACGTCCGGGTTTTGGACAGTCTGCGGGGACGTCACGGAGACTACGTCCGGGTTTTGGACAGTCTGCGGGGACGTCTCAGAGACTACGTCCAGGTTTTAGACAGTCTGCGGGGACGTCACGGAGACTACGTCCAGGTTTTAGACAGTCTGCGGGGACGTCACGGAGACTACGTCCAGTTTTAGACAGTCTGCGGGGACGTCTCAAAGACTACGTCCAGGTTTTAGACAGTCTGTGGGGACGTCTCAGAGACTACGTCCAGGTTTTAGACAGTCTGCGGGGACTTCACGGAGACTATGTCCAGGTTTTAGACAGTCTGCGGGGACGTCACGGAGACTACGTCCAAGTTTGAGACAGTCTGCGGGGACGTCACAGAGACTACGTCCAGTTTTAGACAGTCTGCGGGGACGTCACGGAGACTACGTCCAGGTTTTAGACAGTCTGCGGGGATGCACGGAGACTACGTCCAGGTTTTAGACAGTCTGCGGGGACGTCACAGAGACTACGTCCAGGTTTTAGACAGTCTGCGGGGACGTCACAGAGACTACGTCCAGGTTTTAGACAGTCTGCGGGGACGTCACAGAGACTACGTCCAGTTTTAGACAGTCTGCGGGGACTTCACGGAGACTACGTCCAGGTTTTAGACAGTCTGCGGGGACGTCACGGAGACTACGTCCAGGTTTTAGACAGTCTGCGGGGACGTCACGGAGACTACGTCCAGGTTTTAGACAGTCTGTGGGGACGTCTCAGAGACTACGTCCAGGTTTTAGACAGTCTGTGGGGACGTCTCAGAGACTACGTCCAGGTTTTAGACAGTCTGCAGGGACGTCACGGAGACTACGTCCAGGTTTTAGACAGTCTGTGGGGACGTCACGGAGACTACGTCCAGGTTTAGACAGTCTGCGGGGACGTCACGGAGACTACGTCCAGGTTTTAGACAGTCTGTCTATGTTCTGGTCTCTGACTCTTCTTCTGTCCCTTCAGTCCTGACAGTGAGGACGCCCCCTCCTGGCCCTCAGCCACAGGGCCCGGTCTGGTCACGGTGCCCAGCAGTGCTAACGGCTCTGGGTCTGGTTCCGGTTCTGGAGGAGGGGACGTCCGCAGTCCGTCTCTGTCCAGTGACGAGCAGAGCTCCGAGGCCAGCCTGATCACAGAGACCAGCAGCGGCGGTGGAGGGGGGACGCCTCTTCCTCCCGACACTCCGGACAACCTGACCCTGTCCGTGCTGGACAGCGTGGCGGGAAAACGCTCCGGACACTGCACAGGTGAGACAGGAAGTGACCTCACACAACTGATGCTAAGCTAACGGCTACCTGACTGAGCTGCTTCCTTCATTAACAGGAAGTGACATTTTGACTAATTAAAGAGGATCAAAGGGAGACTAACGAGCACTGTGAGACGGGTTCTGTCATAATGAGGTCAGTCAGACCCAGAACCAGACCTAGAACCAGAACCAGACCAAGAACCAGAACCAGACCAAGAACCAGACCAAGAGCCAGAACCAGACCCAGAACCAGACCTAGAACCAGACCCAGACCAAGAGCCAGACCAAGAGCCATAACCAGACCAAGAACCAGACCAAGAACCAGAACCAGACCTAGAACCAGAACCAGACCAAGAACCAGACCAAGAGCCAGAACCAGACCCAGAACCAGACCTAGAACCAGACCAAGAACCAGACCAAGAACCAGAACCAGACCCAGAACCAGACCCAGAACCAGACCCAGAACCAGACCAAGAACCAGAACCAGACCAAGAACCAGACCAAGAACCAGAACCAGACCCAGAACCAGACCTAGAACCAGACCCAGACCAAGAGCCAGACCAAGAGCCATAACCAGACCAAGAACCAGACCAAGAACCAGAACCAGACCCAGAACCAGACCAAGAACCAGACCAAGAACCAGACCAAGAGCCATAACCAGACCAAGAACCAGACCAAGAACCAGAACCAGACCCAGAACCAGACCAAGAACCAGACCAAGAACCAGAACCAGACCAAGAGCCAGACCAAGAGCCATAACCAGACCAAGAACCAGACCAAGAACCAGAACCAGACCAAGAGCCAGACCAAGAGCCATAACCAGACCAAGAACCAGAACCAGACCAAGAACCATACCTAGAACCAGAACCAGACCTAGAACCAGAACCAGACCTAGAACCAGAGCAGGAACAGGTTCAGATTTAGCCGTTTACTGCAGGAAAACACTCAGTTTATACTGTGTGTGTGTGTGTGTGTGTGTGTGTGTGTGTGTGTGTGGTTACATAATCACTGCCGTCCTCTTTCAGAAACGCAGCCTGCTTATTACAGCTGAAGTGGGTGTGTGCATGCATGCGTGTACGTGTGTGTTCCTGCAGGAGTGTGTGTGTGTGTGTGTGTGTGTGTGGTGTGTGTGTGTGTGTCTCCACGTCTTTAAATTGATTTTTTTCTTTTTTTTTTGCAGAAACAAAAAAACAAAAATCTAAAATATTCAAGTAATGTTTGATATTAATGAAATAAAGATTTAAATATAATTAATAACAACATTAATAATAATAAATTATATAAAACTACATTTTTTAAAAATCATCAGTGACGCAGGTCCGGTGGTCCACCAGGATCTGGCCCGGTGGACCTGACAGTCTGTGGGTTCTGTACCCTGAACATGGGCTCACACAAAGACTGTCCACATGAAGTCTTTAAAGGAACGGTTCTGGTTCTGTCGGGTCGTCTCTGGTTCTGCTTCAGCTCGTCACATTAAAATGTTCAAACGAACTGAAGATTTGAATCTTCGTCACGTTCATGAATAATCCAACACGTCTCACAGAGTGTGTGTGTGTGTGTGTGTGTGTGTGTGTGTGTGTGTGTGTGTGTGTGTGTGTGTGTGTGTGTGTTATAACAGTGAATATTCAGTGTGTGTCTGAGGAGCTTCAGCTCTGAAACCACGTACGTCTTTGTGTTTAGGGTGAAAGTCTCAGTGGCAGCGCTGGTTCTGGTTCTGGTTCTGGTTCTGGTTTTGGGTGTTGTTGAGGTGTCACCATAAACCAGAACAGCCCGAGATATTTCAGTAATGAAACACTGATATCACGTTAATTACACGTAATGATCACGCGTCTCCCTGCTCTACATGTGTGGTTCCCACCCTGTTTGTTATTTTAAGACGTGTTTGTCAGGAACGTGAAACATTCAGAGAGGCTGAGCTGTGGAATTCAAACTGGACTGACTGGTCGGGTTTGGACCCGAGGGAGGAGGCGGGTTTGGATTCAGACGATCGATCAGCAAACATGAACTCAGAGTCTCAGAGAGCGATGGACCCGGCCCGGCCCGGCCCGGTTCACATCTGTCATCAGATACGCTCGAATCAATCGATCAAACAAGTTCCAGCTGCTGTCGATAAATTCTGGATCTGAACCAAACTGTTCGGACTCCGACGAGACGATGTCAGAAATATCAGCTGATCATCTCTTCATGTCGCTACGGTGATGAACTGTGAGCAACGCGACTTATTCTGAGTCGTTAGTCTGTGATTATCTGTCAACACGCTAACGTGGATTCACTAATTACAGAGCAGCTAACCTGCAGAGCTAACATCATGCTAACTGTTAGCAATCCAATGTCAGTCAATAGGACACAATGCTAAGCTAAGGAAGCTAACATTAGCAATGCTAAGCTAAGGAAGCTAACATTAGCAATGCTAAGCTAAGGAAGCTAACGGCACAGAGCTAACACATCGTTAGATACAAGCTAACGTAACATTAGCTTTGTTAAGTCACGTATGTTGTTGGCTAATTGGACACGAAGCTAACATAGTGTCTTCGTGTCCTCGTGTCTTCGTGTCCCTGTGTCCCTGTGTCCTCGTGTCCTCGTGTCTTCGTGTCCTCGTGTCCTCGTGTCCTCGTGTCTTCGTGTCCTCGTGTCTTCGTGTCTTCGTGTCCCTGTGTCCTCGTGTCTTCGTGTCCCTGTGTCTTCGTGTCCCTGTGTCCTCGTGTCTTCGTGTCTTCGTGTCCTCGTGTCTTCGTGTCCCTGTGTCCTCGTGTCCTCGTGTCCTCGAGACTCGTCCACGTCGTGCTGAATGTTTTTGTAAATTACACGTGCTTCATATTTAATTACTGCAGAGCCTGTTGATCCTCGTCAGTCAGTGTGACCCACATCAGCTTAATTTAGCTCTGCGTCACACCACAACACACACACACAACACACACACACACACACACACACACACACACACACACAGACACACAGACACACACACACAGACACAGACACACACACACAGACACACACACAGACACACACACACACACACACACACACACAGACCACACACAAACACACAGACACACACACCACAGACACACAGACACACACACACACACCACACACAAGACACACACACACACACACCGACACACAGACACACACACAGACACACACACAGACACACAGACACACCACACACAGACACACACACACACACAACACACACACTGACACACACACAGACACACACACACACACACAGACACACACACACACACACACAGACACACACACACACACACACAGACAAACACAGACCCACACACACACACACACAGACACACACACACACACACACACACACACACACACACACACACACACACACAGGTTTGTCTTGAGAATTTAAACGTTTGTTTGCTCTTTATGTTTCACCTCACTGATGATTCTCACCTGTCAGGTTTTACCTGCTCAGGTCGAGTAACAACACACACACACCTCTGTGAAAACTTTACATGACTGTTTCAGGACGGCAGGTTAATTAATTACTGCTGTCAAGACTGTCTAAAACCTGGACATAGTCTCTGAGACTGTCTAAAACCTGGACGTAGTCTCTGAGACTGTCTAAAACCTGGACGTAGTCTCTGAGCCTGTACTCAGAATGTACTCAGTTACTTTGGTGGAGCTCAGCAGTGAAAACTTCATTCAGTAGAAATGTTATTTACATTCTGCTTCACAGGTAACACACCTGAACACCTGCCTGCCTCAACACGCCTGTACGTGTGTGTGTGTGTGTGTGTGTGTGTGTGTGTGTGTGTGTGTGTGTGTGTGTGTGTGTGTGTGTGTGTGTGTGTGTGTGTGTGTGTTATGTAAGAAGCTTCAGCAGGTTTGTTTCTCTTTTATGAAACTGTCAGGAAACTTCATCATCTTTCTGTTTTACCTGCGAGGCAGCTGTGTACACACACTGTACAACCAACACACACACACTGTCACACACACACACTGTCCACACACACACGCACACACTGTCACAACACACACACACAATGTCACACACACACATACACACTGTCACACACACACATACACACTGTCACACCACCACTGTCACACACACACGCACACACTGTCACACACACACACACACACTGTCACACCACACACAACACACTGTCACACACACAACTGTCACACACACACGCCACACACTGTCACACACACACACACACCACGTCACTCAACACACACACACTGTCCACCACACACACACACACACACACACTGTCACACAAACACACACACACACCACTGTCCACTCACACAACACACACTGTCACACACACACTGTCACACACACACGCACACACTGTCACACACACACACACACACTGTCACTCACACACACACACACTGTCACACACACACACACACACTCACACACACACACACACACACACACACACACACACACAGTGATAATATTATGGGGTGGAAGAGGCGTCGCCATAGCGACTGCTGCTGTTCTTCCAAAGCTTCATGAATCGTCGATCACTTCAGTTCATGATCTAAAATCAGCTGATGACGTGAAAACATGTTGTGACAGGATGTGATGTCATTAATGAACTCCGCCTGTTTGGCACGTACAACACACACACACACACACACACACACTTTTGTTGAACTCTCTCTGGTCTGATGGTTGAACGCGTTGTGTCCTCGTGCTGTCGTGGGTTTGAATCCCGGTGCTGTTGTGTTGTGCTGCAGCCCGGCGAGGCGGCGTGACAGAACCGACCCGTGTGGGCGGATTCTCTTTCTGTAGAAGAAGAAGAGAACACGCTGCCCACTCGCTCAGCTCGCTCTCCTTCTCTGCCTTCACCTTCGTCTTCCTCGACAGAGAGCTCCACTTCCTGTTTGTGTGTGTGTGTGTGTGTGTGTGTGTGTGTGTGTGCGTGTGCAGATACATAAGAGCCTCTTTAGCACCTGTTCACATAGCAACCAGCTCTCAACAAGACATTTGGAGAAGAGGAGTGGGAGGAAGGGGGGGGGGGGGGGGGGGGGGGGGGGGGGGAGGAGGAAGAGGAGGAGGAGGGGGGAGGGAGGAGGTGGAGGACAAAAACACAAAGAGTGAAATTAAAGCTTCACATGCAGCTGAATGTGAAGTCAGTCTGTTTCCTGCAGACGGGTCGGTTCTGTTCAGTTCTGTCCTCCACACACAGACACACACACACACACACACACACAGAGTCATAAAGCAGAAAAAGATGAACCAGACATGTGTTGTGTGTGTTGTGTGTTGTGTGTGTGTGTGTGTGTGGTGTGTGTGTGTGTGTGGACAGAATTCTCTGTAGGCGTTTTCACGTCGCTCGGCTCACTCGTCCTATCTCTCTTTCCCACGCTCTCTCTCTCTTCGCTCGTCCTCTCTCTGCGTTCTTCATGTTTCTGCACGTTCCTTCATTAAAACCTGATATTAATGAGCTTCATTAATAATTCAGATATGCAAATGTCAAAGTTCAGTTCTTCTGATCGATGAATCAAATTATCGGAATCAATAATCAACATAAGACTGTAACATCTGATTGATCATGTGACCAATCAGCCAAATCAGCAGTTATCACAAGTCTGATCTCACCACACACACACAAACCACACACACACACACACACAAACACACAACACAACCACACAACTTCTCTTACATTTCCATCTTCATCCTCTCACTGTCGGCAACGTGGTGTCTCTATGGTAACCGCCTGCAGAGAGGCGGACCCCGGCAGGACACGCCCACTGCAGCATGCCTCTCTCACACACACACACTCACACACAGACACACACACACACACACACACACACACACACACACACACACACACACACACACACACACACACACACACACGCACGCACATACACACACACACACAGTATATTTCAGTGAATCTGACCACAGGTTTGGAGTCGTGCTGCTTCAGCATCTTAAATTACAGCCGCTCGCTGCAGCTCATCATCATGGTTATCTGAACGTTGTGCTAACGTTTGAGCAGAAATGTTTAAACAACGTTTGTCTGTGTGTGTGTGTGTGTGTGTCTGTGTGTGTGTGTGTGTGTGTGTGTGTGTGTGTGTGTGTGCGCTTCAGCTTCACACATCAGGAAGACACGAAGAGCTAAATATGTCTGCATGGCCTACATTCAGAGTGTGTGTGTGTGTGTGTGTGTGTGTGTGTGTGTGAGTTTCTCTGTAACACAATTACATTTTATGTTTTTATTATTTTCTTCTTGTTATTGGGATGATAGCGGGATGCTAAGAGTTGGACACAAGTTGGAGTTCCCTTTCACAGGGAACTTAAATACAGCTGAAATGTGAAAACATATTTGAGCATAAACTTGACTCAAACAGATTTCATGAAGGTACACTTGAATATCACTGCAGGGCTACTGAGGCCACGCCCCCCTACCTGCCACAGGTGATTTCTGGACCTGGACCCACACACACACTGTTGAAGACACACATTTGATAATATTGTCAATTAAATAATTCAAACTTGATAAAGTTCTTGATTTGGAATATTTCCAAGATCTCCCCAGCTATCTTCCCATGGAAAATTTTCTGGAAATTTCCCGGAAACTTTCCACCCCCTTTGCAGCCCTGCTCGTTGATGGACTCCCTGGATAATGATGTTTTGCGTGAGACGTTCAAGGACCTCTGTGCTTGCTTGGTTTTTTGGTTTTTTGTCCCGTGGTGGTGTGTTAAGGTACAGTCTGTTAACTCTGAGCTCTCTGTCTGCAGAAAACTCTGCTGGATGACTTCATGTTGACCACATTCCCATCTTCCTGACGGCCGACAGGTGCAGCAAGTTCTGCTGCAGCAGTTCCTCCAACGCAGACACACCCTGGATGTGTGCACCGCGCCATGACGGAGCTTCAGACACACACGTGTGTTTGTTCTCAGCGTTATCTCAGCGTTATCTCAGCGTAATCTCAGCGTTATCTGAAGGAAATTTAATGTGTAACTATGTAAAGAAGTTTTCTTCTAAACACTGAGGAGAGAGACAGACAGCGAGAGGACAGACAGACAGACAGACAGACAGGTGTGGGTGGAAGACAAGTGGGAGCGATTGTGATGAGACGTTCAGGGGACTCCGTCAGTTTGTGTTTCTGATTCAGGCGTGCTGTGTGAGCAGAGCAGTAAGATGGCGGCTCAGCATCGGCCCGGTCCAGGCCCGGTCCAGACCTAGTTCAGGCCCAGTTCAGGGCCCGGTCATGGTCAATGTTTGTCAGGTTTGTGGCTGCAGCTGATAAAGAAGAGATCACAGTGTTCTCTCTAAAAGGTTTAAAGAACGTATTTCCAACATAACAGTCCTGCAGGTTCTCAGCTCTCTGTCATCAGGTTGGACCGGATCAGTTCCAAATATCAGAACCTTCAGCACTGTCTGTCATGTGGGTCGTCACGGCGCCGTCTCACACTTGGTTTGTTTCCGTCCTTAACTCGAGTGCTCAGGTTTCTCTCTGGAGACGGAGGGAGGGAAGGAGGTGGAGGGGCGAGGGAGGGGAGGCTCAGGGTGAGAGGAGGAGGGAGGGGGGAGGAGAGACGGACGGAGAGAGCGAGGGAGTGATGGACGGAGCGGAGAGGAAGCAGGCGGTGCTCAACGTCGCCTTCAGGTACCTCGACACCTACAGAGAGCTGCTGCAGGAGGAGGGCGAGCGCAGCAACAGCTTCCCCAAGGTAAAACCACACACCACACACACATTACAGATACACAACACACACACACACACACACACACACACACACACATACAGATACACACACACACACACACATACACACATACACTCCTCTGCAGGATGGGAACTGTTGTTTTTGGCTCCTGGTTGTCACAGCAACAGGACTGACTCATCTCAGCACACACACCTCGAGAATGTTGTTTAAAACTTTAATTACACACACACACACACACACACACATACACACACACAGACACGCACACACACACGTACAGTCCCTGTATTTGATTTGTGTATAAATGTGTGTGTGTGTGTGTGTGTGTAGGAGCTGTACCTGTGTGCGGTTCAGGAGTTGACTCGGTATCCTGAACTCGTCGAGGACGTCCTCAAACTGCAGAGATGGACCGAGATCTTACACTGCCCGTGAGACACACACACACACACCACACACACACACACACACACACACACACCACACACACACAATAACACACTGATTTGTGTTCTGATTGGTCAGCAGCCTTGTGCCTGCTTCATCCTTATTGGTCACAATGAGTCACATGATGTTTACTCTCTGATTGTTTTAATTGAACAAGTTTTATTGTGTGGTGTGTGTGTGTGTGTGGTGTGTGTGTGTGTGTGTGTGTGTGTGTGTGTGTGTGTTCAGCTCTGACGAGGAGAAGGAGAGCAGGAAGAAGCAGTCCGTCCTCTGTTCAGACACTTCAGACGCATCGACGCCTGTCTGCAGCCCAGAGAGGCGTTCAGGGGCTCCGACGAGAGTACGGCACACTCAGACACACACACACACACACACACACCACACACACACACACACACACACCACACGTGCATGGGCAGAAATATGAACGCTGTAGTATTTTCTGTAAAACACACTGCAGTCTGAGACAACACCCAGGACACACACACACACACACACATACACACACACACACACACACACACACACACACACACACACACACACAGCCCTCATAAAACAAGGACGTGTTTAACGTAGCTTAGCACAAAGACTGGAAGCGGGGGGAAACTGTTAGCCTAGCCCCCAGTACTCACACATTACTTTACACTCACTAAATATTAAAATACTGGACTGTCTAAGGCGCAAGTACCACCAGAGCTCACCAGATGGCGCTACAGCATCTGTTATGTTGATGGTGTGTGTGTGTGTGTGTGTGTGTGTGTGGTGTGTGTGTGCAGTCTTCTGCCGGGTCTACACTCCGGACCACTCCTACGTCACCATCAGGAGCCGGCTGTCCTGTCGGGTCGGAGAGATTCTGGCTCTGGTCCGAGAGAAACTGCAGTACAGCGAGGACCAAACCGGTTCTGCCCGGAAACCTCATACTGGTGGCTGTGACATCAGCCGGAGGTCAGCCACACACACACACACCACACATGCTGACACAACACATGTTTGTTAACGTGTGTGTGTGTGTGTGTTGTGTGTTCAGAGAGGCCGTGTTCCGGCCCAGTGATGAGGCCGTGTTCACCACGCTGGGGTAACACACACTGTTCACCTGTGAAGCATCTGAGCTCGAGTCTCTGGTGAGGAACCAGACTTAGACCAGGACTGGGACCAGGACTGAGACCAGGCCGAGACCAGGACTGAGACCAAACTGAGACCAGGCCGAGACCAGGACTGAGACCAGGACTGAGACCAGGACTGAGACCAGGACTGAGACCAGGCCGAGACCAGGACTGAGACCAAACTGAGACCAGGCCGAGACCAGGACTGAGACCAGGACTGAGACCAGGCCGAGACCAGGACTGAGACCAGGCCGAGACCAGGACTGAGACCAAACTGAGACCAGGCCGAGACCAGGACTGAGACCAGGACTGAGACCAGGACTGAGACCAGGACTGAGACCAGGACTGAGACCAGGCCGAGACCAGGACTGAGACCAGGCCGAGACCAGGACTGAGACCAGGACTGAGACCAGGACTGAGACCAGGACTGAGACCAGGACGAGACCAAACTGAGACCAGGACTGAGACCAGGACTGAGACCAGGACTGAGACCAGGACTGAGACCAGGACTGAGACCAGGACTGAGACCAGGCCGAGACCAGGACTGAGACCAGGACTGAGACCAGGACTGAGACCAGGACTGAGACCAGGACGAGACCAAACTGAGACCAGGACTGAGACCAGGACTGAGACCAGAACTGAGACCTCTGGGTCATGAGAACGACCCGGCTGTTTCAGGTGTGTGTTGATCTGATGATGTCATTTCCTGCCCGCTCAGCTTCCTCTTCCTGAGGAGATCCACTGGTCGCCGGGCGACAGCAAACTCCACGACATGTCGGCGGAGGAGGTGTCCAATCAGCTGGTGGCGTTCGACTGGGAGCTGTTCAGCTGCGTGCACGAGGTCGGTGGCGTGATGCTGAGGCGGCCCCGCTCGAACGCCGGCAGAGTTTACAGCTGTTTTCTTCTTCGTTGGTGTCTCCTGCAGGTGGAGTTTGTGTGTTACGTGTTTCACGGCGAGCAGTCCCGCTGGCGCCCCCTGAACCTGGAGCTGGTACTGCAGCGCTGCAGCGAGGTGCAGCACTGGGTCGCCACGGAGATTCTGCAGTGTCAGTCGCTGCCAAAGAGAGTCCAACTGCTGCGCAAGTTCATCAAGATCGCAGCTCTGTGAGTCACGTGACGGGGGGGCGGCGTGCACACGTCATGTGACAACTTCCTGTCCTAACGTGTGTGTGTGTGTGTGTGTGTGTGTTCCAGCTGTAAGCAGCAGCAGGACCTGCTGTCCTTCCTCGCCGTGGTTCTGGGTTTAGACAACCCGGCCGTCAACAGACTGCGACTCACCTGGGAGGTACGAGAGTCACCTGACACGCCGCTGCACGTCACATGATCAGTAACACACACAGGAAGCAGAAGTCAACGTTACATGAACCTTACAGCTCCACTTCCTGTTTGAAAACACGTCACAATAAAGGTCGTTCCACGTCAGCACTAACGATCAATACTGTGTGTGCGTGTGTGTGTGTGTATGTGTGTGTGTTGTGTTCAGGGTCTCCCGGGAAAGTTCAGGAAGCTTTCAGCAGTTTGAGAGCATCGCGGTGAGTAAAGGAGTGTGTGTGTGTGTGTGTGTGTGTGTGTGTGTGTGTGTGTGAGCATTTCATGCCAGCACACGAACTAAAACGCGTACAGCGCCTCCGCGATGACATCAAACCTTTAACGTGTAAGTTCCATTCACTTTCAATGGACAGACGGCGTCACGCAGGCGACACGTGACATGAAGACCACGCTGACTGTGCACGATTCTACATGAGCGTGCACACACACTGGTTTGAAATCACATAGAGGGGTCATTCGTGCCGCGCCCGTGCGCACGCTCGTCTTAATTTATGTGAACTAAACGGCAGCTGGTTTTTCTTGTTGTGTTGATGTCGAGCTGTATCAGGGACTGTACCATCACTGTGCACATTTACACACGAGGTCCACGGATCATCAGGACCTGATGGTTCTTCATGTTCTATGTTCTGCAGCCGATCTGCACAGATCAGCTGTTACAGTCTCAGGTTCATACGGGATTGTTCAGAAGAAAGCAGAACTGAATCCCAAGCCCTGTAGCTCTGTAGGCGTCCACGTGTCACTATTGTACTAAGCCCCGACGCTTCAGACGCCTTACCGTGTGCACGTGTGACTGAATAAGCCTGAACTGGCACGTCGCTCTCTGGGTCACACATGGACTGCTTGAACTGTGAAGAAGCAGCTGTTAGACTGAAAACTCGTCATCATAAAGTCAATATTATATAAAGTAAAATATAATTTTTGTACTTTGAGACGAGCGTGCGCACAGGCGACATGACACTGATCCGTCACCTTCATTATTTGGTGTACTCACAATACGCGTATCGAACGCCTCTTCATGCAGGCGTAGGCGACACGGTTAAGGCGCTTTAGTGCAGTGTGTGTGTGTGTGTGTGTGTGTGTGTGTGTTTCTGATCTGGTTCATAATGATGAAGGTCATCATCATCATCATCATCGTCGTTGCCTCATCTCTCTAGGACCCGTCCAGGAATCACAAGTCCTACAGAGACCTGATCACCAGCCTGAGACCTCCACTGATCCCCTTCACACCTCTGCTGCTCAAAGGTGAGACACACACACACACACACACACACACACTACTGTACACGCTGTACGCCTGTGTGTGTGCGTGTACAGCCTTAATCTCTGTGTTACCATGGTAACCAACCAGAAGAGTCTGAATGTGATTGGTGGGTTTATAAAGTGACTGATCGGTGTGTTTCCTGTTTCCTGTCAGATCTGACGTTTCTTCACGAGAGCTGCAAAACGTTTCACGGAGAACTCGTCAACTTCGAGAAGATGGTGAGTCCGTCACCTTCAAACGTTTCAGGAGCGTTCCTGTAACGCTTCCTGATGATGTCACAGATCTTTGACTCTTCTTCTTCTCGTGCAGCACAAAGTGGCAGAGATGGTCAGAAGCATCAGACGGTACCGGAGCAGCCAGCTCGGTAAACACACACACACATTTTAACATGCTTTTATTGTGAAGGACGTGTGATGAACTCTGTCTCCATCTTGTGGTTTCCTGTCGTCACTGCTCCTCCGTGATGATTTTCTCTTCTCCTTCCTCCCCGCCTCTTCCTGTGTCACCTGGTAGCCATGGATACAGAGACGTCCCCCTCCCACCTGCAGACGAAGGCCTATGTCCGGCAGTTACAGGTGATCGACAACCAGAACCTGCTGTTCGACATGTCCTGCAAGCTGGAGCCCAAAGACACATAGAGGGAGAGAGGGAGAGAGGGAAAGGAGGGAAGACGAGGAAGAGGAAGGAGGATGCTGGAGGGAAGTCCAGGTAGAAAGAGACAGAAACCTTCAAACTCTCCTCCACCCACGATGTTGACCATCTGTTCAGTTTCTTCTTCTTGTCTTCCTCCACCTCCTCCTCCGTCATCCCTCCATCAGCAGCTGTCCAGTCCGAACACTGCCAGCCGTCCTGACGAGCTCACAGACCAAAAAACTCGTCACGTCATGATCAGTTTGTGTTTTAACCTCCAGATATCCCAAAACCTGCTGTCCGTCAGTCGTTAAGGCTCGTTAAGGCTCGTTTAGGTTTGTTTAGATTCATTAAGGTTTGTTAAAGTTCGTTAAGGTTCAGTATTTGTGAGACAAGACGGCGATCCAGAAGAAACTGTGACGATGTAATAAGAAGTCAAACTTCAGCGCCGTCAATTAACGACCTTCAGACGTCAACACAGACTCACCTTCAGTGAGACGTGTCATCAGGACGGTTGAACCAATCGCTGCTTCTACAGAAGAAATCGATCCTCCTGATTGGACCGTCCTGTGTGCTCACTTCCTGCACTTTCCCTCCTCTTCCTGTAGCGGCTGACCAATCAGAGTAGAGACAATCTGACACCGTGTCACAGAAAAACAGGAAGTGTACCGTGTTGACCCAAATATGAGACGATCTGTTCTCCGCGATCTTGAATGTTTGAAAGTTTGTTTGATATTCGACATCGCGACGTGTCGTCGTGTTGCGTTATGTCAAAAACGTTTGTTACGCCGCGCATGTTCTGGACTTTTCTCTCCTGAGGTTAACGAGGTCCCGTGTGGGCCTTGAGGTCCCGTGTGGGCCTGAGGTCCCGTGTGGGCCTGAGGTCCCGTGTGGGCCTTGAGGTCCTCAGCAGTATTAATGTTTGTCTTTGGTTGGGAACAGTAGGTGCCAGTCTATCCCAACACTGTGGTGTCCAGGGTCACAGAGACCTGTTGCTGCCTTCATAGACATAATAGATAGCTTGTTGTTGACGGTCCAATCTGCGTAAACAGACATCTGTGTCTCCAGACTAGAACATGCTGACAATAACACCTCCATGGGTAAAGACATTCTCTGTGACTCATTCTGGGCGTGTAGTATTTGTGCTGTTATCTTGGGGTTTAAAGTCGATCCACCAGGATGAGTTGGGCAGAATGTGAGACCGACTCAGGCACTTCTGATGAACTTTGAGAGTGTCTCTAATTCTCCTTGAAGCGTCAATAAATAATACAGCAAGACATCAGAGGCTCCTGAACACTTTCTGAACTCCTGACCTTTGACCTTTGACTTCAGAAACTTCTCCACAACAACGCACGTCTGAATCAGTCGTCAGTTTGAACATCACGTAACGAGACACTTTTATCTC
>JAFMOB010000689.1:108729-136229 GCA_018985215.1 Larimichthys polyactis | reverse complement strand
GACGGCCGCACGGTGCGGGAGGATCCCTTCGTGGGACCTCTCCCGTCTGCTAACTGCTAACATTAGCAGCCAATGCTAAAATTAGTGCAAATAGTAATTGCTAGCATAGCGATAGCTATATCAATAGTGAGCATATATCGATAGTGAGCGCCGGAGTGAGCAACCGCTTGTTACAGCAGCTCCGAACTTTCTACCTCTTTTTAGTTTTTTTATTTGTTGTGTTTTTACCTCATCGACACTTTTAGCAAGTGGGCAGCTATGGATGTTCACATTGTGACATTCGTGGTCTGCTCCTTGCTGTTTTCGGCACTTTACGATGTGGTTGTGGGAAATACATTGAACCACGGCTCCATTGTTTACACCCGGGATCAGCTGTTAGGCTTGCGACACGAGATCCCCAGAGAGTTACGGAGGAAGAGAAGAGGATGCAGAGCGGAGGTGAAGCGCAGGGAGAAGAAAAGACGGTATAAACCATGTTTAGCGTCTGTCTTCATGGGGAACGTAAGATCTCTCCCAAACAAGATGGAAGAGCTAACGGCGCTGACCCGGCTGCAGAGGGAGTACCGGGAATGCAGCCTCATGTGCTTCATGGAGACGTGGCTGACTGAACTTTCTCCGGACTCGCACATTAACCTGGACGGATTCCAGCTCGTCCGGGCGGACCGGAAAGCACCGGAGTGCGGTAAGAAGAAGGGAGGGGGATCGCTGTGTTTGTGAACGATAGATGGTGCCACCCGGGACACATCAGGGTGAAGGAGCAACTCTGCACCAGAGACTTGGAGCTGTTAGCGGTCAGCATGCGGCCATACTACCTCCCGAGGGAGTTTTCACAGGTCATTGCCGTGACTGTGTACATCCCCCCCTCAGCGGTCGCTGCTGCAGCTACAGACCAGATCCACACTGTCGTCTCGCAGCTCCTAAACCAGCACCCCCAATGATCATTGCTAACATGTTAATGTTAACATGTTAATGTTAATTAGCATTAGCCACTAAGAATTAAATACATGATCATTGTTAACCTGCTAAAGCTAATTATTATTTGCAACAAGGAATTAAATACATGCTACTTGTTAACATACTAATGCTAACATGCACGTCAGTGCTAGCAATTAACATTAGCCACTAAGAATTGAATACATGCTCATATTAACATGCTAAAGCTAACGTGCTAATGACAATTGCTAGCGCGTTGTCTGTCTAAAATGACAGACAATGACAGCAGAGCAGCTAGCGTGTTAACAATTAACATCAGCCATTAAGTATTAAATACATGCCAATATTAACATGGTAATGCTAACCTGGTAATGGTAACCTGCTAATGCTTATTGATTACTATTAGCCATTAAGAATTAAATACATGCTCATTGTTAACATGCTAATGTTAAAATGCTAATGTTAATTGCTAGCACGTTAAGGCTAGCCACTCATTTTCAGTCAGTAAGAATACATGTTAATGCTAACATGCTAATATTAGTTGTTAGCGTGTCAGAGACAGCAGAGAAGCTAGCGCGTTAGCTGTAAAGACATGCTAACTGGTAACATTAGCGGCCAATGCTAAAATGAATGCAAATGCTAATATACTAATTAACATTAGCCACTAAAAATTAAAGACATGGTAATTGCTAACATGACGCGCTAGCAATTATCATTAGCATGTTAGCAATTGCCATGTTTTTAATTTTTAGTGGCTTAGTGGCTAATGCTGATTTAGTGGATAATAAGTCACTAAGCCACTAAAAATGACATGCTAATGTGCTCCTGTGTCTAAATAAACATGTTAAAAATGACTATTTGACGTGTGCTTTTTGAATACAGACCCCCGGGAACAGCCCACTCGTCACTCTCAAAATTTCTGCGGGAATTTTCTAGTTAGCTCATCAAAACATCCTGGTGTGTTGCATCGTGTTAATCACGTCAGGTGCTGACCTGCACCAGGTGACATGATCAGTGTGTTATTGGATTTTTTGACCCTCTCTTATTTTAACATATACTACAATGACGGTAACAATTAAATTTACAATCAATTTAAACAGACGTATTAGTACAGGGGTGAAAAATAAACCAGTAATGTTAGTTCGTTTGTGACCACTCCCTCCTCCGTGCGTAACCATGGTGACAACACAGCCGCAGCAGTCGGCAACCGTGACATTGTGGGTATCGATATTTCGTTGGTGTGGGAAATTAACAACAGTACAATGTTCCTAAAAGAAGGTTTCGGAGTGGTGCAGAAGGAGGGAAAAAAAGAAAAGTCGAGACGGAAAGAAGATCACAAGATAAAGGTATGTTATAATGTGACTGTTTGATTCATTTCATTTCAGTCAGATTAAATAATCTTGCTGTTATTCTAAAAATAGCATGAGAGCATAATGAGAGCACTTTCACGTTGTATCCGACACAGCGGGGGCCAGGGGGTTATTAGTGACGAGTGCCTACGACACTCGTCAACTACTCACAGAGCTAGCAAGCAAGAACTAGAGTTCTTCTGCGTGTAAGAACTATTGTTCTTCTGCATGTTTCATGGCATTATTATTCATTTTCCGCCCTTTTTCAAAAACATTAATACGGGCCGCAGCGGTGAAAGGACCCCAACAAGACCCCAATAAATTCAGCAGAGGAGCTAGCGTGTTAGCACTAGCTGTAAAGACATGCTAATTGGTAACATTAGCGGCCAATGCTAAATTTAGTGCAATTGCTAATTGCTAGCGCGAATGCAAATGTTAATTGCTAGCGCGTCAGCAACTAAGAATACATGCTAATTGCTAACATATTAATGCTAACATGCTAAGACCCCTGGCAACAGCCCACTCCTCACTCTCAAAATTTCTGCGGGAATTTTCTAGTTAGTGACGAGTGCCAACTACACTCATCAACTACTCACAGAGCTAGCAAGCTCTGTGATACCAGCCATTGAAAATTAAATATATGTATAATGAGCCACTAAGAATTAAATACATGGTTATTGCTAACATGTTAATGTTAACCTGCTGATGCTAGTTAGCATTAACCACTAGTAATTAAATACATGCTACTTGTTAACATGCTAATGTTAACATGCGCGTCAGTGCTACTAATTAACATTAGCCACTAAGAATTAAATACCTGTTAATGTTAACATGCTCTGTTACTGTAATCATTTTTATCATTCATTGTAATTCATTGTCATTTTATCAGTCATTGTACAATTTGTTTGTGTTGAATTGTCCTGTACACGTGACATCCATTGCACGTCTGTCCGTCCTGGGAGAGGGATCCCTCCTCTGTGGCTCTTCCTGAGGTTTCTTCCACATTTTTTCCCTGTTAAAAGGGTTTTTGTGGGCAAGTTTTTCCTCACTCGAACCGAGGGTCTAAGGACAGAGGGTGTCACTCCCTGTACAGATTGTGAAGCCCTCTGAGGCAAATGTATTTTGTGACTTTGGGCTATACAAATAAAATTGATTTGATTTAATGTTAATTGCTAGCACGTCAGTGTTATTCACTCATTTTTAGTCACTAAGAATAAATGCTAATGTATAAATGCTAATGCTAACATGCTAATGTTAATTGATATTGTCTGTCTAAAATGACAGACAATGACAGCAGAGCAGCTAGCGTGTTAACAATTAACATTAGCCATTAAGTATTAAATACATGCCAATGCTAACATGCTAATGTTAACCTGCTAATGCTAACCTGCTAATGCTTATTAATAAGTATTAGCCAATAAGAATTAAATACATGCTCATTGCTAACATGCTAATATTAATTGCTAGCACGTCAGTGCTAGCCACTCATTTTCAGTTAATAAGAATACATGCTAATGTTAACATGCTAATGGTAATTGCTAGCACATCAGTGCTAGCCCATAATTTTTAGTCACTAAGAATACATGCTAATGGTAACATGGTAATATTAAATGTTAGCGCATCAGTGACAGCAGAGCAGCTAGCGCGTTAGACATGCAAATGGTAATTGCTAGCACGTCAACGCTAGCAATAACCAAATACATGCTATCTGTTAATATGCTAATGATAACATGCTAATGCTTATTAGCATTAGCCACTAAGAATTAAATACATGCTAATGCAAACATGTTAATGGTAATTGATATCCGTCCGCGCTAAAAATTAACATTTGCCACTACGAATTAAATACATGATCATTGCTAATATGCTAATGATAACATGCTCATGTTAATTACCATAAGCCACTATAAATTAAATACACGCTAATGCCAAAATGTTAATGTTTATTGTTAGCCGTCTGCGCTAGCAATTAACATTAGCCACTAAGAATTAAATACATGATCATGGCTAACATGTTAATGTTAACATGCTAATGCTAATTAGCATTAGCATGTTAACATTAACATGTTAGCCATGATCATGTATTTAATTCTTAGTGGCTAATGTTAATTGCTAGCGCAGACGGCTAACATGTTAAGCCTAACATGTTAAGCATTAACATGTTAGCTACTTGCTAACATGTTAATGCTAACATGCGCGTCAGTGCTAGCAATTAACATTAGCCACTAAGAATTAAATACATGCTCATGTTAACATGCAAAAGCTAATGTGCTAATGACAATTGTTAGCGCGTTGTCTGTCTAAAATGACAGAAAACGACAGCAGAGCAGCTAGCGCGTTAACAATTAACATTAGCCATTAGCTAACATGCTAATGTTAATTAGCATGTGCCATTAAGAATTAAATACATGTTACTTGTTAACATGCTAATGCTAACATGCGTGCCAGTGCTAGTAATTAGCATTAGCCACTAAGAATTAAATACATGCTAATGCCAACATGTTAATGTTAATTGTTAGCCGTCTGCGCTAGCAATTAACATTAGCCACTAAGAATTATTATTATTATTATTATTATTATATTATTACTCTAGCTGCTCCTGTGTCTAAATAAACATGTTAAAAATGACTATTTGAGGTGTGCTTTTTGAATACAGAGCCCCGGCAACAGCCCACTCGTCACTCTTAAAATTTCTGCCGGAATTTTCTAGTTCATTTTCCGCCCTTTTTCGCCCATGAATGCGGCCCACAGCGGTGAGAGGACCCCAACAAATTATATATCAAAACGTGCGTCTTGATCCTGAATCCCGTGGTATTACTTTTCCAAGAGAGTCGTGAGTTTTTCGCGAATTTATTCGCAAAAAACTGCGAAAAATTTCCCATAGGGAATGAATGGGAAAGCCCGAAAAAAAAATACATTTCAACAGACATTTTCAACAATGAACTGCTCTGGCATACTTTCACCGAGAGACTTCATTTTAACTTTGAAACGTAGGTATGCTTGCCTTCTCTTCAGGGATTTGCTACACTCATCGACAGCTTTTACCGTTTTTAAACTATCAAGGCTCAAAGTTGAGCAGGTTTTTAGTCAAATTTCTGGGTTTATAATGGGTGTGTATGTGGCGGAATGTTTGTGCTACAGTGGATGACATCATCAGCTAGAGTGAGGAGCAGGGAGAAAAATCTGTGAAAAAATAAAACGTATTCGATTACCGTGGCCTCAAATGCACCACTACAGACACGATTTATACATTTGTCGTATAAAATTTGTCGTCTCACTCACATTTGCCTGCTAAAACTGTCAGATATATCGTTTTGGCAGGAAACGCAAAGATGCAGCAGCAACCCCCCTTCCACAGCCCATAGGCTGCCATGTTAAAAAGGCGGGAAATTTTCTGGAGGAAAGCAGAAGTAACCTTTCTCTGAATTGCTCTCAAGGACAATTCAGAGGCCTGTGTGTGTCCTGACGACGTGCTTTGCAGTAACGTATTGTGTCACTTCCGGTAACGGTGTTGTTGCCATGGTGCTCTCTGCTCTGCTCACCTGAACAGATTTCTGTATATTTCTCGCATCAGCGACCATCTACTTATCTCTGCACTATCCTTTGACTTGTTCTGTCTGTGCACAAACAGGTCTCTTAACTCTAGTAACCACTATCTGATAGTTTCAGTTTCTGTTAGCCACACTAACTAGCCTAGCTATAGCAATGGCGTCTCTCTCCTCTCCTCCTCTCTCCTCTCCTGCTCTTTCCTGTCCCGTGTGCCACATGTTCAGTTACTCCTCGTCCTCCTTTAGTGATAACGGTACTTGTAATAAATGTAGTTTATTTGTAGCTTTAGAGGCGAGGGTCAGTGAGTTAGAGGCACGGTACCGCACCACCGAGCAGTCAGTAGCTCAGATAGTTAGCCAGTCCCCTGTAGCCGGTGCGGTACAGCCACAGGTAGCTTCAGCTAGCCGTCCCCCGGTAGTTCCCGAGCAGCCGGGAGGCTGGGTGACTGTTCGAAGGAGGAATAGCCCCAAACTGAAGCCCACGGTACACCACCAACCGCTCCACGTTTCAAACAGATTTTCCCCACTCAGCGTCACACCCGCTGAGAGGCCAACTCTGGTCATTGGCAGCTCCATAGTCCGAAACGTGAAGTTAGCGACACCGGGGGCCATAGTTAAATGCATCCCGGGGGCCAGAGCGGGCGACATCGAATCTTTTTTGAAACTGCTGGCTAAGGATAAGCGTAAATACAGTAAGATTGTTATTCACGTCGGCGGTAATGACACCCGGTTACGCCAATCGGAGGTCACTAAAATTAATGTTTCATCGGTGTGTGAATACGCCAAAACGATGTCGGACTGTAGCAGCTCTCATATCTAGAAATATGGCCAAGTTTATTAGCTGACCAAAACCATGTCGACAACCCAGAGTTGAGACCAGGAAGCAGAGCCGCAGTCTTACACGCTTCTCTGCGCCTCCATTAGAGCAGTTGCCCACTGTGGAAATGTATAATAATGTTTGAATTGAAATAGATGTGTGTTAAATGTATCTGTGTAAGTATAAGGTCACACAGAGTATATTGCTTTTGAGTGTTGTGTAACTAGTATAAGTCTTTTGCAGAAGTTGCAGGTTCAAGGCCTACACACAGAGAGAGAGAGAGACGAGGAGACTGCACTTGAGTGTGTTTAGAACTGAGAGCAGACACAGAACATCTTACTAGACATGTTGTGTCAAAAGTTTAAGATGTCCTACCAGACAGAGTACTCTCACGCACAGCTGCAAACTGTTCTCAGGAAGAGTACTATCTATGGAGCAAAACCTCCAATAACAGTGTTTGTTTAAGAGAAATTACCATGAAAGGAATTGAAGATGTATAGTGAACGCCCTATGACATATGCCATGTATCTGTTTTGTGTGTGTGTTAATAAAACTAGCCAGAAGCTGTGGGACCCCAGAACTCAGCAGGGCGAGAAGGTGAACAGACCGCGGGGTCTGTTAAGATTCAGAGCTGTGTTCTCCCTTTGCAAAGGCGAATGTTCCTCGAAGTACTGGTCGAGGTGGTGGAGTTGGAGCTATATTCGACTTAAGTCTATTAATAAATCCTAAACCTAAACTAAATTATAATTCATTTGAAAGCCTTGTTCTTAGCCTCACTCACCCAACCTGGAAAACTTTGCAGCCAATTTTATTTGTTACAGTATATCGAGCTCCAGGTCCTTATTCTGAATTTTTATCTGAATTTGCAGAATTTGCATCAGGCTTGATCCTTAAAACGGATAAAGCAATTATTGTAGGTGATTTTAACATTCATGTGGACAACCACAATGATAGTCTTAGTACTGCGTTTATCTCTCTATTAGACTCAATTGGCTTTTGTCAAAGTGTAAATAAACCGACTCATTGTCTGAACCACACTCTTGATCTTGTTCTTTCATATGGCATAGATATTGATAATCTAATAGTCTATCTACAGTATCCTCTTCTGTCTGACCATTTTTTAATAACCTTTGAGTTCATACTACCGGACTATAAGCCTTTGTGTAGAAGCTTCTACAGCAGATGTTTATCTGATAGTGCTGTAGCCAAATTTAAGGAAGTGATTCCTTCAGCAATGATTTCAATGCCATGTCTAACTGTAACAGAGGACTTGTCTACTTCCTTTAGCCCCTCACAAATAGACCATCTTGTTGATAGTATTACAGGCTCATTACGGACAACTCTAGACTCTATTGCACCTCTGAAAAAGAAGATAATTAAACAAAGAAGGCCAGCACAATGGTATAGCCAGCAGACTCGGCACGTAAATCTGAACGCAAATGGCGTGCTACTAAACTGGAAGAATCTCATCTAGTCTGGCAAGATAATCTCAAAACATACAGGAAGGCTCTCCGTAATGCCAGAGCAGCCTATTACTCTTCTTTAATTGAGGAGAATAAGAACAACCCCAGGTTTCTCTTCAGCACTGTAGCCAGGCTAACAGAGAATCACAGCTCTACTGAACCATCTATTCCTTTAGGTCTAAGTAGCAATGACTTCATGAGCTTCTTTAATGATAAGATTATAACTATTAGAGACAAAATCCATCACCTCTTGCCCTCAACAGGCATTGATCTGCATTCTGATACAGCAAGTTTTGAAACAGCTGTAAAACCTCTATGTATTTAGACTGTTCTTCTCCCATCGACCTTCATCAAATAACTTTAATCATTTCTGCAGCTAAGCCGTCAACCTGTCTCTTAGACTCCATCCCAACCAGGCTGCTCAAAGATGTTTTACCTGTAGTTAGTAATTCGTTATTGGATATGATTAATCTGTCTTTATTATCAGGATATGTACCACAGTCCTTTAAGGTAGCTGTAATTAAACCTCTTCTTAAAAAGCCCACTCTAGACCCAGAGGTCTTAGCCAACTACAGACCGATATCAAACCTTCCCTTTCTGTCTAAGATACTTGAGAAAGCTGTAGCTAATCAGCTGTGTGACTTTCTCCATAACAATAGTCTATTTGAGGATTTTCAGTCAGGATTTAGAGTGCATCATAGCACAGAGACCGCATTAGTCAAAGTTACAAATGACCTCCTAATGGCATCAGACAAAGGACTCATCTCTGTACTTGTCCTGTTAGATCTTAGTGCTGCATTTGACACCATTGACCATCAAATTCTTTTACAGAGACTGGAACATCAAATTGGCATCAAAGGAACCGCCCTAAGTTGGTTTGAGTCGTATTTTTTAGATCGATCTCAGTTTGTTCACGCCAATGATGAATCCTCCATGCATACCAAAGTTTGTCATGGAGTCCCACAAGGTTCTGTACTTGGACCACTTCTATTCAGTTTATATATGCTTCCTTTAGGGAACATTATTAGGAATCACTCTATCAATTTTCATTGTTATGCTGACGACACCCAATTATATTTATCGATCAAGCCTGATGCAACCAATCAGTTAACTAAACTCCAAGCATGCCTTAAGGATATAAAAAGTTGGATGACCTACAATCTTTTGATGTTGAATTCAGACAAAACTGAAGTTCTTGTAATTGGACCCAAACACCTCAGAAACTCTCTTTCTAGAGACTTAGTTACTTAAGATGGGATCACCCTGGCCTCCAGCTCCACTGTAAAGAATCTTGGAGTTGTTTTTGATCAGGATTTGTCCTTCAACGTCCACATAAAACATGGGATCACCCTGGCCTCCAGCTCCACTGTAAAGAATCTTGGAGTTGTTTTTGATCAGGATTTGTCCTTCAACGTCCACATAAAACAAATTTAGAGGACTGCATTCTTCCACTTACGTAACATCGCTAAAATCAGACGCATTGTCTCTCAGGCGGATGCAGAAAAACTAGTCCACACATTTGTTACTTCAAGGCTGGACTATTGTAACTCTTTGTTATCAGGCTGCTCTAATAAGTCTTATAGGACTTTGCAGTTAATTCAGAATGCTGCTGCATGTGTTCTGACAGGAACCAAGATCAGAGATCACATCTCTCCCATTTTGGCTTCCTTGCATTGTCTACCTATTAAATCTAGAATAGAATTTAAAATTCTTCTCCTTACTTACAAAGCTCTTCATGGTCAGGCACCATCTTATCTAAAAGAGCTCATAATACCTTACTACCCCTCTCAGGACGCTGGGTTCCTTGTGGTTCCTATAGTTTCCAAAAGTAGATTGGGAGCCAGAGCTTTCAGCTATCAGGCTCCTCTTCTGTGGAACAAACTACCTTTCTGGGTTCGGGAGGCAGACACAGTCAACACCTTTAAGAATAGACTCAAGACTTTCCTTTTTGATAAAGCCTATAGTTAGGGCTTGCTCAGGTCATCCCTTAGTTATGCTGCCATAGGATTAGACTGCCGGGGGACTCCACCCCCCACCCAGGGTTATGCCTAGACAGGCATGGTATTGGTTGAAGATGCAGTCACATCTCCCTTACCGAAAACCCTCTCTCTCTCTCTCTCTCTCTCTCTCTCTCTCTCTCTCTCTCTCTCTCTCTCTCTCTCTCCCTCTCTCTCTCTCACTGCACTTGAAGGTAAAGTGACGGAGAGTGTTGAGGAAGCTGAAACTCGCATTCACCAGGCAGAGAGATCAATGGAGAAAGTGGAGACAGCCCTGGAATCGGCTACCAAACGAATCACTTTCCTTGAGGCCAAAACTGACGACTTGGAGAACAGGGGAAGGAGAAAGAACCTGCCCATATTTGGCCTAAAAGAGGGAGTAGAGGGAGAACAAACTCTCCTCAACTTTGTTACCGACATGCTGCCAAAATGGCTGGGATTACCACCAGAAAAAACTTTTACATTGGAGCGGGTTCATCGCACATTGGCCAACAGGAAACCGAATCAAAACAGAGCGGTGCTGGTTCGCTTTCTAAATTTTCAAGAGAAGGAATTCGTATACCGGGAGGCAAGAAAATCAGAAATTAAGCATGATGGTGCCAAGATCACATTTGCTCAGGACCTCTCCGCCAAGACTGTACGCATCCGACGAGAGTTTCACCCGGTCATAAAGCTGTTTGCTGACATGAACGCTTTCCGTGGATTCTTACACAACCCCTGCAGGATTAGGGTCCTGTATGAGAAGAAGATCTACATCTTCTTGACACCACAGGATGCTGAAGAATTCTACAAAACCCGCCCACGACAAGCAGCAGCGATAGAGGGGCCAAGTGAGTGAGACGAATTGTCTCTGATGCTGCCTGTGATGACAAAATGAAAGTAGCCTAGCCTACTTTAGAGGACTTTACTAAGAGAATCAAAGCAGGTAACATTCGGATGGTAATTTTGCATTGTTCATGGGCTTAAACTTTACCTTATTTGAACTTTTATATGTTGAACGCTAATTATAAGCACTATTATTTTTATAAGGGTTACAATAACTTATTACCAAGTTATCGCCACGGTTGATGGATACTGTTGGAGTGCTATTTGTTGTGTTCACGTGGGTTAGTTGCTCCTCAGACTGTGGATCAACATCCTTCAAACCCACTTTGATTTAAAGGGAGGGGTAGGTATTTCAGAAAGGAAATGCCAGTGTTCAGTAAGGGGTTGTTCAAATTAGGTTTAATGTTATGTGTGTGTGTGCGTGTGTGCTTGGAGGTATATGTAAACTTGCATCTCTGTAATAAGGTTTCTCCCATTTCATTATTAATATTCCAGACATACCTGAACAATGTAAAAATTGTGTATGGATAAAACCGAACAGGAAAATAACTTGCTAGCTAATATTACGAGTTGGAATGTTAGGGGCCTGGGGAAAATTGCTAAATTAAAACAAGTATTGAACAGGATAAAAAATCTAAAATCAAAGATTATCTTCATACAAGAATCACATATGACCGCAACAGACGTTCCAAGACTAACCAAAAGATGGCCTGGTCAGGTTTTTCATGCCTCCCTCAATAGTCAAGCTAGAGGGGTTGCTATTCTTTTACACAAATTGATACCATTCCAATCCATAAAAGTCATCAAGGACCCATATGGGAGATATATTATAGTACAAGGAAATATTCTGTCACAAAAAATAAATCTTATAAATATATATGGACCCAATGATGATAGCCCGTCCTTTTTTGAAAATCTATTCTTAACCATATCTGCTCTGGAGGGCCTGTACATTATAGGAGGAGACTTTAATTGTACCCTAGATCCAGTTTTGGATAGGTCTACTCAGTTGGACAACACCCATATAAAAACTAGAAAAATACTCCATAACTATATACATGATCTTAGATTGTATGATATCTGGAGAATTAAAAAACCCAGTAAACCGAGACTTGGATCGGTCCCGGTGAGTGCAGTCCTCTGATCGAACTTTTACCGTCCGGCTGCTCTTATTTTAACTCCCCGCGGACGTCGGGCCGTGGAGGAGGAACGGCGACTGTTTATAAAAATGATTTTAAATGTAGGCAGCGTGCCGTCTCATCCTCCTCTTCCAGTTTTGAAGCAAATTTATTTGAGGTGGGCCGCTCAGATCCGGTGCTGTATGCTGTCATCTACCGACCCCCCAAATACAACAAGGACTTTTTAAATGACTTCTCTGATCTGCTGGCTGAAATTATGCCCAAGTATGATCGTGTCCTCCTTGTTGGGGATTTTAACATTCATGTGTGTTGTCCTGACAAGCCGATGGTGAAGGACTTTTTAAGCCTCATTGACTCTTTTAACTTGGTGCAGTGTGTGTCTGGTCCCACACACGAACATGGACACACATTAGACCTTGTCCTCTCCCATGGTTTGTCTGTGTCCAACTTGGAAATGTGTGACAATGTGTTTTCTGATCATTTGCCTGTGGTGTTTGAAGTTGTCTTTTCCTGCTCTGCAGTCAAATCTGCCGCTCCTGCTCGGAGCCGTCGGATTTTTAACCCTGCCACTGCTGGTCAGTTCTCGTCTGCTTTTAACCGACTGTGTGTTCCCTCTGGCTTACCATCTGCAAACACGGAGGAGCTAAATTCCTGGTTTCACTCCTCCTGCCGAACCATACTGGACTCTGTGGCTCCATTAAAAACGGTGCAGCTCAAAGTTAAACCTGAGCCATGGCTTAATGAGAGCACTCGCGCAGCTAGACAGGAGTGCCGAAAAGCTGAACGCAGGTGGAATAAGGACAAGCTGCAGGTCTCGTACCAAATCTTAAGAAACTGTTGGCGCTGCTATCAGAGCACTGTTAAGGAGGCCAAAAGACAATACCTGTCCAACCTTGTTGAATCTAATCACCACAACCTGCGAGTGCTATTTAAAACCATCGAGGCTGTTCTTAATCCCCCCCAGGTGTGTATAGAAGCATCCCCCAAAATGTGCAATAGTTTCCTGCAGTTTTTTATTGACAAGGTTTCTATTGCAAGGGCTCTCATCTCTACTCCTGCATCTGACCCCTCTGACCTTGTCCCTTGCTCGGCTGTGTTTGATTTGTTTGAGCCTGTGTCTCTGAAGGCCTTAGAAGATGTGGTTGACCGGATTAAACCATCAGGTTCTCCCTGTGACTCTATCCCGCCTCACTTTTTTAAAGATGTTTTCCCCAGTATAGGGCAGACGGTTCTGGCCATTATCAACAGCAGTCTGTCTTCTGGTGTTGTCCCCCAAAGTTTTAAACATGCTGTGGTGCAACCCCTTCTCAAGAAACACAGTCTTGACCCTGGTGTGCTAGCCAATTTTAGACCCATTTCCAAACTGCCTTTCATTTCAAAAATCCTGGAAAAAGTTGTTTACACTCAATTGAAATCATTTCTGGATGAGCACGAGGTCCTGGAGGTATTCCAGTCTGGATTTAAAACACTACATAGCACAGAGTCAGCTCTATTAAGAGTTTTTAATGATATCCTTATGGCGAATGACTCTGGAGATTATGTGACCCTTCTACTCCTTGACTTGAGTTCAGCTTTTGATACCGTGGACCACAGCATTTTAGTGCATCGGTTGCAGCTAGTAGGCATCTCTGGTACCGCCTTGGACTGGTTCAGGTCCTACCTGGCAAACAGGACTATGTGCGTAAGCCTTGGTGGTTCTGAGTCCCGCTCTGCTCCGCTATCATATGGGGTTCCACAGGGTTCAATTTTAGGGCCCCTGCTTTTCTCGCTGTACTTGCTGCCCCTGGGTTCCATCCTGAGAAAGCATGGTATCTCTTTTCATTGTTACGCTGATGATACCCAGATCTATGTGCCACTAAAGAAGAAGGACGCGTTCTCTTTGAAACCACTTCTGTTTTGTCTTGAAGACATTAAAGCCTGGATGTCTTTGAACTTTTTAAAATTTAATGAAAATAAAACAGAAGTGATGGTGTTCAGTCCCAGTGGCTCTTGTGAACCACTTCCTGTTGACTTGGGCCCCTTGGTGCCTTACAGGAAGCAAACAGTCACAAACTTGGGTTTTAAGATGGACAGTGATTTTAAACTTGACCGGCAAATAGGTGCAATAGTTAAGTCCAGCTTTTTTCACCTTAGGCAGCTGGCAAAGGTGAAGCCCTTCCTTGCACAAAAGCACTTTGAAACAGTAATCCACGCCTTCATTACATCGCGGCTGGATTACTGTAACGCACTTTATCTTGGAGTCAGCCAGTCCTCCCTCGCGCGTCTCCAGTTAGTTCAAAATGCTGCTGCTCGCCTCCTGACTGGAACGCGTAAGAGGGAGCACATTACTCCAATTTTAGCATCTCTCCACTGGCTGCCTGTGCACTTTAGAGTCCATTTTAAGATTCTTTTATTTGTTTTTAAATCCTTAAATGGTCTCGCCCCGCCTTACCTCTCTGAGCTGCTCCGCCCATACACTCCTGCCCGGTGCCTCAGGTCAGCTGATCAGTTGCTCCTGGAGTTACCAAGAGCGAAACGGAAGCTCAGAGGGGATAGAGCCTTTTCTGTTGCTGGTCCTAAATTATGGAATGACCTCCCTCTATGCATTCGACAAGCCCCTTCACTGTCCATTTTTAAAACACGTCTTAAGACCCATTTTTATTCCTTGGCTTTTAACCCAGCATGAGACTCTGTTCCTGTTTTTGCTATTATTTTAACATTGTTTTATCGTTTATTATTGTTTTTATATTGTTCTTTGTTTTATATGTCTTATTTCATGTTCTATTTTATGTACAGCACTTTGTGTCAGCTGCAGCTGTTTTTAAAGGGCTTTATAAATAAAGTTGAGTTGAGTTGAGTTGAGAATATTCATGCTATTCTAGTTCATATAAAAGTCATTCTAGAATTGATTATTTCCTAATATCTGAAGAGTTGCAGCCTCAGGTTAAAAAATGCTGGTATAACAGCATTGTAATTAGTGACCATGCAGCAATGTCTATGGAAATTCAATTAGATAACATTGGGCACTGTCCAAAAAGATGGAGATTACAATCATTTTTGTTAAAGGATCCAAACTTTGTCAATTTTATAGGAAATTCTATAGACATGTATTTTGAATTAAATAAGAATGAAACAACAGCTAGTATTAGATGGGAAGCTTTCAAAGCCTACATAAGGGGGGGAATTATAAGCTACACCAGTAACAAAAATAAGCAATATAAACAAGAAATACAGTTATTAGAAAAACAAATCAAAAGCATAGAGAGTAAATTCTATCAAGACAAAGATCCCAAAAAATTACAAAATCTGACTATTATGAGAGCTAAATATGATAAATTAACTGCTGAAAGAGTAGCTAGAAGTTTAATGTGGACTAAGCAAGCATATTATGATCAAGGTGAAAAAGCAGGAAAGCTCCTGGCCTGGCAAATTAAGAAAACACAGGCTGAAAGGGCAATCCGTAGCATAAAGTCAAAAACAGGTAATTTAACACTAGACCCCAAAGAGATAAATGATAACTTTAGAGAATTCTATGAGCTGTTATATAAATCTGAATACAATGGAAATGAAGTGGTTCAAGACACTTTTCTTGACCCGTTAAATTTCCAGACATTATCAGAGGAAGATAAAGCAATGCTTGATAATCCACTGACAATAAAGGATCTTGTAGATGCTATAGGAGATATGAATAGTGGTAAAGCACCTGGGCCAGATGGGCTGCCTATAGAATTTTATAAAGAATTTAAAAATAGATTAGTACAGCCTCTATTAGATATGTATAATGAATCATATGAACAAGGTATACTTCCAAATTCATTGAGAATAGCCACTATAACTCTTTTATTAAAACCAAATAAATGTTCTTCCTATAGGGGAATAAGTCTCATGGGATGTGATAACAAGATATTATGTAAGGCTCTTGCCAGACTAGATAAATATTTACCTAAATTGATAACTGATGACCAACAAGGTTTTGTGAGAAATGGACAAGGTTATCACATCAGACAGGTTTTAAATATATTATATGAGAAACATAACACTAAAGACACAGCAATGTTAGCCCAAGCATTTGACAGAATAGAATGGAACTATCTCCTGGAATTACTTCCAAGATATGGATTGGGTGAATCATTTATCCAATGGATTCGACTATTATATACAAATCCTGCAGGACAAATTTTATCCAATAATAATTGTCACGCCAACTGACAAAAAAGCACAACCAAAACATCAAAAACCTTTCATTCACTTTGCAAACAAAACAAGTCTTCAGCCGGACCTTCAGGGGGCAGTCAATCAGTTCAACAACACCAGCAAAGCACTCCAACCACTTCCTGTCAAGAGGAGGAACTTCCTGTTAGACGGCCATCTTAACCATCAGTTCAACACATGCTGTGGGAGACAAAGGAGGAAAGTTTGTGGAGAGCAAAAGCTTAAAGAAACAAACCAAACCAAGAAAACTAAAATCCCTCAGTTCACCGTCAAACGCAACTGGTAGGAGATGTGACTTTCTTAAATTACTCACCTGTTGTTGTGGAATGGATGGACTTGTGCTCAACATGTGCTCCACATGTGCACATGCAAAATGTTTGGCCTCATTGGGCATCTGACTTAGTTTGTTTAATGGTAGTGACTTTCAGTTGATTATTTCCACTTAATTTGTTGTTTGCCTACAGTAGTTTGTAGTCTGCACTTTAAGTTTGACAAAGCAGTTTTTAATGGCTCAAGCCTGTTCAATTGTTTGGAGCAGCAAAGCTGATGCTTTACTTGAATTTTGCTTTTGTTTAACACTCCACTGGAGTTACTCATTTGCTTGAGTTAAATATTGAAATAACGCAATGTCTTGTTATTCTTGTGTTCAAGGTTTTCAACCTACTGCTGCTACTGCTGCTGCTACTGAATGACCCCTTCATCAACAAAACAAAGTTCAATAAAACATAAAAAGGGGAAATCCTTGTCAAGAGTTGTTCCTTGCGTGACCAAGCTCTTTCAAGTGGAGCATTAACTGAGGGATCCTTGAAAAAAAACACCAAAACTTGACAGTTGAAAACCACCGTGGCAAGAGACAGAGGATCAACGGCCTACAGTCAACCTTGTCAACGTGAGGAAGAACTGCAAGAATGGCAGAAGACGCCATTGGAAAAAGCATCAAACAGCTGAAGAGTGAGAGGACTTCAGCAAAGACGGCCTTCACAAAACAGGCCAACTACGTCTCACGAGTGACTGGATACCTGATGAAAGCAGAGCTCCAAGCTGAATACAGGGAACTCTGCTCACTGTCCAGGAAAGTAAACTACGCAAATGATGAGTATGAGCTTGGTCTGCGGGCGGAGGCTGGCGAAGAGGAAGGTGAGAAGAAGCTGCACCCAAGCCAAGAGAGTGATCTGGAAAAAACCACAGAGGACTGCAAAAATAGACTGGAGGAAGTACGCAAAAGCGTGCTGTCCAGTCTCTGGTCAAGGTACGCCGAGGGGGAGCTGACCTTCGCCATTGAAGAAGCCGAGTCGACCTGTGAACAGGCTCATAGAACCTCAGTGTCTCTGCTCAACAAAGATGGGTATGAGCACCAGCTGGAAACAGCAAAGCAGGTTGTCGCAGACACAATGGCTGCATTCAAGCGGTGGGAAGAATGGATTCCCGCTGAGGAGAAGACTGAATTGGATGGCAGATTAAAAGGCCTAAGGAAGCTGAAGAGCAACCTCGTGGCAAAAAAGGCTGAGTTCCTGACAGTGGAGAGAACTGCAGAAGAGGAGAGGCGGAATACAACTCATCAGGCCCAGTCAGCACCCCAGCCAGCCCAGCAGCCTGTCCTCAAAATAAAGCCCACCTGCCTGCCCAGATTCCATGGCTCAAGGAGGGAATTCCACCAATGGAAAAAAGACTGGGAAAATCTACAGCGGCAAGGGGAGCCAACCGGCTCTGCGGAGGCGAAGAAGATGCAGCTCCTTGACAGCATGGATGACAGGATCCGCAAAGACCTCCGGCTCTCCACCTACAAGTCTGCCGAGGAGATGTTTAAGGTCCTGGAAAACAGGTTCGGGAATAAGACCACCATCGCCCTGGAGATTGTCGAGGACCTGGAGAAGATCCCACCTCTAAAATCCCACCAGCCCAGGAGGATGATCGAGCTCATCCAGTCAGTTGAAAAGGCCTTGAGCGACCTGACAGAACTCGGAAATACAGGAGCCATCAAAAACCCTCTCATCATCAAGTCAATAGAAAGCAAACTGCCAGACACAATGAAGCGGGATTGGCTACTCCACATGGTAAATCCAACAAATGCAGTAACCCCAGACAACCACTTTGACAAGCTCCTGAGTTACCTGAAAACTGAAGAAGAGGTCTTGGAGAGACTCGAGCAACTTGGAGTGGGTGAGAAGCCGGACAAGAGACCAGCTGACTTCAAGAAGTACGCCTCTACCAGGTCCACGAGTAAAGAGGGCTGTGTTGTCTGCGGTGACGAGCGGCATGCAGAAAAGCTCTTCTTCTGCAAGAAGTTTAAGGTGCTGAAGGTAAAAGACAAGCTAAGTGCTGTGGAGAGGCTGGGAGCCTGCACAAAGTGTTTGGAGTGTCATGACGAAGACAGTACCTGCAAAGACACTTACCTGTGTAAAAAGCCGGGCTGCAGGAGAGGCCATCACTTCTTCCTGTGTCAGAAAGCAGACCCTAGAAAAGAGGAGACAGAGACAGCAAAGTCAACCATGAAGAGGAATAAACTGACAGAAGAACAACAGCAATTCATGTCAGAACTGTCCCCTGAAATGGCGGAAAAATGCAAAAGAGCCTTTACAAATGCGTCTGCAAGATCCCTCAAAACCGACAGGCCTGGCGGCATGGAAGTAAGTGCAGTTCAAGAGCTCCCTGTGATCCTCATGCTACTGGAAGTTACCACCAATGCAGGGGAAGGGATCGGAACTCTAATCGACTTAGCCTCAGACACGAACTACATTACCCACCGTGCAGCAAGGAGACTGGATCTGAGGAGCGAAAAGATCACACTCGTCGTCCACGGGGTTGGAGGAATGGCCCTAAAGGTCAAAACAAGGCGATACCATCTCAGAGTGAGAGTTAAGACCCCCAGAGGAACGGAACGCGCACATGAACTCCTCTGCTACGGCTTGGAAGACATCGCTAAGGTCCAAAACCCAGTCACTCCTGAACAGCTGAGGAGGTTCTTTCCTAACACCAACCTGGATGACCTGCGCAGGCCAGAACAAGTCGAACTCCTCATCAGCCATCGTGAGGGCCGACTTGTACCACAAAGGACGAAGGTGGTCGGTGACCTCGTTCTCTGGGACGGCCCACTGGGGAAGACAGTCGGTGGAACGCACCCGGACCTGTTTGAAAAAGTGGATCTGGCGGCGCACACCTCAAAAACCCACTTCGCACGATCCATGAGGGCCACGGCTGTGAAGTACCAGGAACTCTGCGACACAAATGGAATCTCAGCTGAAACCAGAAGCACTGTAGCCAACAAAGAATTCCTCAACTGGTGGAAGTGGGACAGTATTGGAGCAGCTTGTGAACCTAAGTGTGGAGGGTGCAGATGCGGCAACTGCCAGCCAGGAGGCAAAGAAATGACACTGAGTGAGGAAAGAGAACTGGAGATCATCAGGAGAGGCCTCACCTTCATCAACACCGATGATCACAGCAGTGAATCACACTGGGACACAAAGTACCCATGGATCGAAGATCCAACTTCTCTGCCCAACAACCGAAGTGGAGTGGAAGCCACTTTCTTGAGAACAGAGAAGCAGCTCAAAAAAGAACCGGAGTGGAAAGTGGGATATACAGCTCAAGTCCATGAAATGGTGGAAAGAGGAGCAGCAAAGAAGCTCACCAAAGATGCACTGACCAACTGGACAGGACCAGTCTGGTATGTGAGCCACTTGGTGGCGCCAAATCCACATTCCACTACAACACCTGTACGCCTGGTGTGGAATAGCAGTCAAAAGTTCAGGGGAACAAGCATGAACGATCTTCTGCTAAAAGGACCTGACGTCCTCAACCCGATCAGAGCAGTACTTCTCAGATTCAGGAGAGGGGTGCATGCTGCACTCGGCGACATCAAGAAGATGTATAACTCGGTGTGGTTGGAAGACCTGGAAGTACACCTACACAGGTTTCTCTGGAGAGACACAGAAGATGGCGAACTGGAGGAGTATGCAATCACACGAGTTAACATCGGTGACCGGCCAGCAGGATGCATCGCACAGCTGGCCATGAGAGAGACTGCAAAGCTACCCATGTTCACTCACCTGGAGGAGGAGCGCAGGATCCTGGAGGAAGACTCCTATGTCGACGATGTACTTACCTCTCACAATGACCTGGAAAAGCTGGACAAAAGCACAGCAGGAGTTGAAAAAATCCTCAAAGCAGGTGGATTCTTCCTGAAGCCCTGGGTCCGGTCGGGCCAAAGTGGGAGGGACATGCTCGCACCAGAAAGACCAGCAAACAAATTCCTTATTCTCCCAAATCAAAGGAGAGAAGAAGATGAGAAAGCCCTGGGAGTCGGCTATCTTGTTGAAAGCGACAAACTGTACCCAATGACCTCAGTCAACTTCTCAAAGAGGAGAAAGAAAATGAGAGTGGGTCAAAATATCCTGGAGGAAGAGGTGAGAGGGAAAACTCCCAAGCCACTGACTAGAAGACAGCTGTTGAGCCAAGTAGCTAGCCTGTATGACCCAATAGGTCTTGTCACTCCTGCGAAACAGAAGGGTGCCATTCTAGTCAGGAGAGCCTTCCAGGAGGCCGGAACCGGCACAGCCCGAGACACCTGGGACAAGCCACTGTCAGAACAGTTGAGGGAAGAAGCAATCCAGCTTTTTGAGGAATACATCCGCCTCAGCCAAATAACCTTCCACAGAAGCCTCACACCATGCAACTGGACCAAAAAACCATGGGGGATAACATTCTCTGATGGGAGTGACCAGAGCTACGGAGCCGTGGTGTACTTCAGGTGGGAGACTGCACAAGGCATTGAAGTCAGGCTCATCGAGTCAAAAGCAAAGCTTACGCCACTTGACCAGAAGGGGGAACCAGTCAAAGCTGAAATCTGTGCTGCTGTCTATGCTGTCCGCCTAAGAAGGTACATTGAGAAGCACTCTCGGATGGAGATTGAAAAATGGCTCCACCTGCTGGACAGTCAAACTGTGTTGGGAGCAATCCAAAGAGACAGCTATGGATATCAGACGTTCTTTGCGAACAGAGTCGGAGAAATCCAGAAGACCACATCCCCTGATGAGTGGTGGTGGATCCAGGGAGACCTCAATGTGGCAGACATCATAACAAGAGGTGCAGCCCCAGAAGATCTCAAAGAGGATTCTGTGTGGCAGAATGGACCAGACTTCCTGAAACTACCTGTGGAAGAGTGGCCAAAGAAGTCTGCCAAAGATGTTGCTACCCATGCTAGAGAAGGGATAAACAAGCTTCAAAGAAAGTCCTTCTCAGCAGCACTGACGAGAGCACAGCTCAAGAAAGCCACACACAATGCGCCATCTAGTGGTACAAGCAGCCCAGTGACAGTCACAGCCAAAGGAGGCACTGATGCTCAGCAAAGCACCGCAGATGGAAAGGGGCCCAGGACTCAACTCCGAAGACCACCAGCTGGTTCTGCAGTAAAAGAACTGATCAATGTCAGAAAGTTCAGCAGCTTGACCAAGATGACCAGAGTTATCGCCTGGGTGTGGAGAGCTGCAATGAAGTGGAAAGAATTACTGGGCAAAACCCAATCCACAAGTAAGCCAAAGTGGGAGGTGCTCTCATCGGAAGAGCTAAAATCCAGAGCAAAACAAGCTGTACTTACCATCGGCGAGTATGAAGATGCTCAGAGAGACCTCTTCCTCGCAGCACAAGAGGGTGCATGCTTCCAAGACGCCACCCTCAACAGACTGGCTGTGTACAAAGATACAAAAACCGGACTCTTGGTCTGTGGAGGAAGATTTCAGATCTTTGATGACGACAAAACCACTGTACCAATCTTACCTTGTGATGCGTGGGTATCCTCTCTTCTGGCACAAGAAGCCCACAATGCAAACCATGAGGAAATAGCAGGTACACTCCTGAGGATGAGGAAAAAAGCATGGGTCACAAGAGGCCGGAAACTGGCTCAGAAGATTGTGGACAGCTGTGTGATATGCAGAAAGACCAGAGCTAAAAAGTGCCAACAAATCATGAGTGACCTCCCATCCGAACGGATTACACCAGCAAGACCATTCGAATTCACAACATTGGATCTATTCGGACCTTATGAAGTGAAGGATGAAGTGAAGAAGAAAACAAGGCTCAAAGTATGGGGGTTAGTCTTCTGCTGTATGGCATCCCGAGCTCTGCACACAGATGTCGTAAGTGACCAGTCTTCTGAAGGTTTCCTGCTGGCCTACAAAAGATTCACAGCATTAAGAGGTCATCCAAAGAAGCTGTGGTCAGACCCTGGGAAAAACTTTGTGGGTGCCAGACCTGCGCTCAATGACCTGTACACCTTTCTTGGCCAGCTACAATCGCCAGAGGTTGAGAATGAAGTCTCCAAGCATGGGACAGAATGGAGCTGGAAAATTCACCCCGCTGATTCCCCTCATAGAAATGGAGCTGCAGAGGCTGCTGTACGCACCGTGAAGCGCGCTCTGCACAACCTGGGAGGAGACGGGTGCTTTACCTGGGGTGAGTTCCAAACCTTCCTCTACATGGCTGCAAACCTTGCCAATGAGAGACCCATAGATGCCAGAACTCAAAGCCGAGAGGACTGTGTGGAGTACATCAGCCCAAATTCTCTTCTGCTTGGGAGAACAGGACCTAGAGGAGACCTCGGAAGCTTCGACTTTGATGGCTACCCCTACAAAAGGCTAAGAGCAATTCAAACAGAAGTTGACCGGTTCTGGAGGAAGTGGAGTCAGTTGGCGGGGCCCAATCTATTCACCAGGAGCAAGTGGCACACGACACACAGAAATGTAGCCACAGGAGACATTGTCTGGCTTGCCGACCAAAATGCACTGAGGAGTCAATACAAACTGGCCAGAGTCATCAGCGTCAATCCTGACAAGAAGGGCGTCGTCAGAGATGTTCATGTCCGAACCTTCCCCAGCTATCCAGTCTCGACCATGAAATCTAACCAGAGGTCAACAAGAAAACTGAAAATCAAAATCCCCTCTACAGTTCTGCACAGGGATGTACGACGGGTCATTGTTCTAATACCTGTTGAGGAACAAAAGAACACCATCAAGGAAAGAGAAAACAACACACACTGACCATCTACGACTCTTGTGACCTCTCTGAGTTTCACAACCGAGAGGTCAAGTGGGAGGTGTCACGCCAACTGACAAAAAAGCACAACCAAAACATCAAAAACCTTTCATTCACTTTGCAAACAAAACAAGTCTTCAGCCGGACCTTCAGGGGGCAGTCAATCAGTTCAACAACACCAGCAAAGCACTCCAACCACTTCCTGTCAAGAGGAGGAACTTCCTGTTAGACGGCCATCTTAACCATCAGTTCAACACATGCTGTGGGAGACAAAGGAGGAAAGTTTGTGGAGAGCAAAAGCTTAAAGAAACAAACCAAACCAAGAAAACTAAAATCCCTCAGTTCACCGTCAAACGCAACTGGTAGGAGATGTGACTTTCTTAAATTACTCACCTGTTGTTGTGGAATGGATGGACTTGTGCTCAACATGTGCTCCACATGTGCACATGCAAAATGTTTGGCCTCATTGGGCATCTGACTTAGTTTGTTTAATGGTAGTGACTTTCAGTTGATTATTTCCACTTAATTTGTTGTTTGCCTACAGTAGTTTGTAGTCTGCACTTTAAGTTTGACAAAGCAGTTTTTAATGGCTCAAGCCTGTTCAATTGTTTGGAGCAGCAAAGCTGATGCTTTACTTGAATTTTGCTTTTGTTTAACACTCCACTGGAGTTACTCATTTGCTTGAGTTAAATATTGAAATAACGCAATGTCTTGTTATTCTTGTGTTCAAGGTTTTCAACCTACTGCTGCTACTGCTGCTAAATGACTGAATGACCCCATCATCAACGAAACAAAGTTCAATAAAACATAAAAAGGGGAAATCCTTGTCAAGAGTTGTTCCTTGCGTGACCAAGCTCTTTCAAGTGGAGCATTAACTGAGGGATCAAAAAGAAAAAAACACCAAAACTTGACAATAATATTTCAAAACCTTTTAACCTACAGCGATCAACAAGACAAGGGTGCCCTTTGTCACCACTACTATTTACATTAGCAATAGAACCTTTGGCTGTAGCAGTGAGATCACATGCAGGAATATCAGGCATAAGAATTGGTAGGAGAGACCACCTAATTTCTTTATTTGCAGATGACATCATATTTTTTTTGACAGATTTAAAGAGTAAATGGTAAATGGACTGTACTTATATAGCGCCTTTCTAGTCTTCCGACCACTCATAGCGCTCTACACTACATATCTCATTCACCCCATTCACACACATTCATACACTGATGGCATTGGCTACCATGCAAGGTGCCAACTGCTCATCAGTTTGTGGATCTAACCATTCATACACATTCACACACCGATGGCACAGCCTTCGGGAGCAATTTGGGGTTCAGTGTCTTGCCCAAGGACACTTCGACATGCAGACCGCAGGAGCCGGGGATCGAACCGCCGATCATCTGATTTGTGGACGACCCGCTCTCCCTGTGAGCCACAGCCGCCACATTCTAAATCTGACAGGGCTGTTGGAGGACTTTGGAAAATTCTCTGGGTACAAAATTAATTATTCTAAATCTGTATTAATGTTTCTAAATGAGGAAGAGAGGGCAAACCCCACCATAACAACACCATTTACAACAACTACAGAGGGTTTTAAATACTTAGGTGTTAAGATTACGCCTGAACTTAACAAAATAATACCATCAAATTATGATCCCCTGGTAGATGAAGTCACCAAACTATTAGACCGGTGGTCTACTTTACCCATATCCATGATGGGATGAATAAATGTTATAAAAATGACAATTTTGCCAAAATTCCTGTATTTTTTCCAGACACTTCCCCTGCCATTACCAGCAACATTCTTTGATCATTTAGCCAAGTTGTTTCGTCAGTTTATCTGGAACAATAGGAAAGCAAGACTTCGCCTAAAATTACTATATGAGCCTTATGAAAGAGGGGGTCTTCAAGTCCCAAATCTCAAGTGGTACTATATGGATGCTCAGTTGACATTTTCCGCACATTATTTTTGTACTTCACCCCCAGCTTGGGTAAGCATTGAACAAGAATCTGTTCCAGAGCTGTCCCTACACAGTTATCTGTATTCTTCAGATGAAAAAAGACTCAAAAAACATACAAAAAATCCCTTCCTAAAAAACACAATTTTAGTGTGGCATGCTGCCCACAAACATATGGGAACTTCCCCTGTACTTTCTCAATTCACCCCTATTTGGGGTAATGAGCAATTCACACCTGGTGCAAAAGATGGGGGGTTTAAATTTTGGCATGCAAAAGGTATTCAGAGAGTTCTGGATTTATATACAGATGGAGTGTTACTTACCTTCAATCAGTTATGTGAAAAATACCAAATTCCTTCAAAGCACTTTTTTAAATATCTGAAATTGAAAAATTTCATTTCATCCAGATACAAGCAGATTTTGAAGGTCCCACCATTATCAAAAATAGAAGAAGTTTCCCTTGGACGTATGGGAAGGAAACACTTACTCTCTATTTATTATAATTTAATAATATCTACCTCTAAAGAATCAGCAATGGATAGGTTAAACGCCTGGAGAGATGATATCCAAGTAGACATAACTGAAATGGAGTGGAGTGAGGCCTGTTTAAAGGCACAAACCATATATACAAGGTTTAAACTTCTCCAATATAAGTGGTTGATAAGGACATACATGACTCCTGTCAAACTTCATTATGTGTCTGGTAACATTCCAGATACTTGTACAAAATGTCTAGATAACAGAGGCACTCTACTTCACTGTTTATGGGAATGCCCAAAGATTCAGAAGTTTTGGAAGGATGTTATAATTGTCTTTCAGAAGTCTTTTATATTAATATACCACTAAATGCTAAGCTACGTGTTCTTGGGATTTATCCATTGAACTTCATACAAACGCAGAGACAGACTAAGCTACTGGACTTTGGACTTCTACAAGCCAGGAGAGTGATTGCACTTAATTGGAAGAGTGCAGATGCACCTTTTATAAAACAATGGATAAAGGAACTATCAGAGTGCCTTGGACTGGAAAGACTAACATATATTACTAAAGGAAAACAGAAAGAGTTTGTGCATCTCTGGGAACCATATATGAGCATTGTAGAATCTGGAATGTAAATTTATTTATTTATTTGCTTTTCTTTTGTGTGTATATTTAAATGTTTTAAGGGGGACCCTTATTACATTTTTTTGTTTTTTTTTTGTTTAGTTTTTTCTCTCTTGTTTTTGATTTGGCAAACCTATACATTAATATTGTGCAAGTTTGTGTGTGTGTGTGTGCGTGAGTGATTGTTGTTGGTTCTGTTTGTGAAGTGTTGCAGTAGTGTAATTGTTCTGTAATACTAATAAAAACCAATAAATATATTTTGGGGAAAAAAAATACTGATCTTGAAAAAAATTGATTTGATTTGATTTGATTTCTTCACTTATCGACACAAAACAAATATGTAGACGTTCAGGAAGGGCACAGGATGCTCCCAGTGATTTCGGTTCAATGATTGGAAATACGGTTTGGCCAGAGCTGCCTCCTCTTCGAGGGGTGGTCTCAGCATTTTCTCTCTGTCTCTGTCAGGATTTCCAACTGATGTTCCAACTGACAACAGGTGCAGTAACTGCTCTTAGAGCAGGCAGGCAGAAGCCCAGTGGCGGCCATTTTAGCAGTTATTGGCTTAATTTGAACTTGTCTGTGTAAAATGGCCGACAGAGACAGCAGAGCAGCTAGCGCGCTAGCGATACCTGTAAAGACATGCTAACTGCTAACATTAATGGCCAATGTTAAAATTACTGCAAATGGTAATTGCCAGCACGTCAACGCTAGCAATTAGCATTAGCCACTAATAACCAAATACATGATACTTGCTAATATTCTAATCTTAACATGCTAATGATAATTAGCATTAGCCAGTAAGAATTGAATACATGCTAATGCCAAAATGCTAATGTTAATTGTTAGCCGTCTGCGCTAGAAATTAGCATTAGCCACTAAGAATTAAATACATGATCATTGCTAACATGTTAATGTTAACCTGCTGATGCTAATTACCATTAGCCACTAGGAATTAAATACATGCTACTTGTTAACATGCTAATGCTAACATGCGCGTCAGTGCTAGTAATTACTATTAGCCACTAAGAATGAAATACATGCTAATGGTAACATGCTAATGCTAACATGCTAATGTTAATTGGTAGCGTCTAAAATGACAGACAATGACAGCAGAGCAGCTAGCGTGTTAACAATTAACATTAGCCACTA
>JAFMOB010000689.1:0-104501 GCA_018985215.1 Larimichthys polyactis | reverse complement strand
AGACTGTACGCATCCGACGAGAGTTTCACCCGGTCATAAAGCTGTTTGCTGACATGAACGCTTTCCGTGGATTCTTACACAACCCCTGCAGGATTAGGGTCCTGTATGAGAAGAAGATCTACATCTTCTTGACACCACAGGATGCTGAAGAATTCTACAAAACCCGCCCACGACAAGCAGCAGCGATAGAGGGGCCAAGTGAGTGAGACGAATTGTCTCTGATGCTGCCTGTGATGACAAAATGAAAGTAGCCTAGCCTACTTTAGAGGACTTTACTAAGAGAATCAAAGCAGGTAACATTCGGATGGTAATTTTGCATTGTTTATGGGCTTAAACTTTACCTTATTTGAACTTTTATATGTTGAACGCTAATTATAAGCACTATTATTTTTATAAGGGTTACAATAACTTATTACCAAGTTATCGCCACGGTTGATGGATACTGTTGGAGTGCTATTTGTTGTGTTCACGTGGGTTAGTTGCTCCTCAGACTGTGGATCAACATCCTTCAAACCCACTTTGATTTAAAGGGAGGGGTAGGTATTTCAGAAAGGAAATGCCAGTGTTCAGTAAGGGGTTGTTCAAATTAGGTTTAATGTTATGTGTGTGTGTGCGTGTGTGCTTGGAGGTATATGTAAACTTGCATCTCTGTAATAAGGTTTCTCCCATTTCATTATTAATATTCCAGACATAACCTGAACAATGTAAAAATTGTGTATGGATAAAACCGAACAGGAAAATAACTTGCTAGCTAATATTACGAGCTGGAATGTTAGGGGCCTGGGGAAAATTGCTAAATTAAAACAAGTATTGAACAGGATAAAAAATCTAAAATCAAAGATTATCTTCATACAAGAATCACATATGACCGCAACAGACGTTCCAAGACTAACCAAAAGATGGCCTGGTCAGGTTTTTCATGCCTCCCTCAATAGTCAAGCTAGAGGGGTTGCTATTCTTTTACACAAATTGATACCATTCCAATCCATAAAAGTCATCAAGGACCCATATGGGAGATATATTATAGTACAAGGAATATTCTGTCACAAAAAATAAATCTTATAAATATATATGGACCCAATGATGATAGCCCGTCCTTTTTTGAAAATCTATTCTTAACCATATCTGCTCTGGAGGGCCTGTACATTATAGGAGGAGACTTTAATTGTACCCTAGATCCAGTTTTGGATAGGTCTACTCAGTTGGACAACACCCATATAAAAACTAGAAAAATACTCCATAACTATATACATGATCTTAGATTGTATGATATCTGGAGAATTAAAAAACCCAGTAAACCGAGACTTGGATCGGTCCCGGTGAGTGCAGTCCTCTGATCGAACTTTTACCGTCCGGCTGCTCTTATTTTAACTCCCCGCGGACGTCGGGCCGTGGTGGAGGAACGGCGACTGTTTATAAAAATGATTTTAAATGTAGGCAGCGTGCCGTCTCATCCTCCTCTTCCAGTTTTGAAGCAAATTTATTTGAGGTGGGCCGCTCAGATCCGGTGCTGTATGCTGTCATCTACCGACCCCCCAAATACAACAAGGACTTTTTAAATGACTTCTCTGATCTGCTGGCTGAAATTATGCCCAAGTATGATCGTGTCCTCCTTGTTGGGGATTTTAACATTCATGTGTGTTGTCCTGACAAGCCGATGGTGAAGGACTTTTTAAGCCTCATTGACTCTTTTAACTTGGTGCAGTGTGTGTCTGGTCCCACACACGAACATGGACACACATTAGACCTTGTCCTCTCCCATGGTTTGTCTGTGTCCAACTTGGAAATGTGTGACAATGTGTTTTCTGATCATTTGCCTGTGGTGTTTGAAGTTGTCTTTTCCTGCTCTGCAGTCAAATCTGCCGCTCCTGCTCGGAGCCGTCGGATTTTTAACCCTGCCACTGCTGGTCAGTTCTCGTCTGCTTTTAACCGACTGTGTGTTCCCTCTGGCTTACCATCTGCAAACACGGAGGAGCTAAATTCCTGGTTTCACTCCTCCTGCCGAACCATACTGGACTCTGTGGCTCCATTAAAAACGGTGCAGCTCAAAGTTAAACCTGAGCCATGGCTTAATGAGAGCACTCGCGCAGCTAGACAGGAGTGCCGAAAAGCTGAACGCAGGTGGAATAAGGACAAGCTGCAGGTCTCGTACCAAATCTTAAGAAACTGTTGGCGCTGCTATCAGAGCACTGTTAAGGAGGCCAAAAGACAATACCTGTCCAACCTTGTTGAATCTAATCACCACAACCTGCGAGTGCTATTTAAAACCATCGAGGCTGTTCTTAATCCCCCCCAGGTGTGTATAGAAGCATCCCCCAAAATGTGCAATAGTTTCCTGCAGTTTTTTATTGACAAGGTTTCTATTGCAAGGGCTCTCATCTCTACTCCTGCATCTGACCCCTCTGACCTTGTCCCTTGCTCGGCTGTGTTTGATTTGTTTGAGCCTGTGTCTCTGAAGGCCTTAGAAGATGTGGTTGACCGGATTAAACCATCAGGTTCTCCCTGTGACTCTATCCCGCCTCACTTTTTTAAAGATGTTTTCCCCAGTATAGGGCAGACGGTTCTGGCCATTATCAACAGCAGTCTGTCTTCTGGTGTTGTCCCCCAAAGTTTTAAACATGCTGTGGTGCAACCCCTTCTCAAGAAACACAGTCTTGACCCTGGTGTGCTAGCCAATTTTAGACCCATTTCCAAACTGCCTTTCATTTCAAAAATCCTGGAAAAAGTTGTTTACACTCAATTGAAATCATTTCTGGATGAGCACGAGGTCCTGGAGGTATTCCAGTCTGGATTTAAAACACTACATAGCACAGAGTCAGCTCTATTAAGAGTTTTTAATGATATCCTTATGGCGAATGACTCTGGAGATTATGTGACCCTTCTACTCCTTGACTTGAGTTCAGCTTTTGATACCGTGGACCACAGCATTTTAGTGCATCGGTTGCAGCTAGTAGGCATCTCTGGTACCGCCTTGGACTGGTTCAGGTCCTACCTGGCAAACAGGACTATGTGCGTAAGCCTTGGTGGTTCTGAGTCCCGCTCTGCTCCGCTATCATATGGGGTTCCACAGGGTTCAATTTTAGGGCCCCTGCTTTTCTCGCTGTACTTGCTGCCCCTGGGTTCCATCCTGAGAAAGCATGGTATCTCTTTTCATTGTTACGCTGATGATACCCAGATCTATGTGCCACTAAAGAAGAAGGACGCGTTCTCTTTGAAACCACTTCTGTTTTGTCTTGAAGACATTAAAGCCTGGATGTCTTTGAACTTTTTAAAATTTAATGAAAATAAAACAGAAGTGATGGTGTTCAGTCCCAGTGGCTCTTGTGAACCACTTCCTGTTGACTTGGGCCCCTTGGTGCCTTACAGGAAGCAAACAGTCACAAACTTGGGTTTTAAGATGGACAGTGATTTTAAACTTGACCGGCAAATAGGTGCAATAGTTAAGTCCAGCTTTTTTCACCTTAGGCAGCTGGCAAAGGTGAAGCCCTTCCTTGCACAAAAGCACTTTGAAACAGTAATCCACGCCTTCATTACATCGCGGCTGGATTACTGTAACGCACTTTATCTTGGAGTCAGCCAGTCCTCCCTCGCGCGTCTCCAGTTAGTTCAAAATGCTGCTGCTCGCCTCCTGACTGGAACGCGTAAGAGGGAGCACATTACTCCAATTTTAGCATCTCTCCACTGGCTGCCTGTGCACTTTAGAGTCCATTTTAAGATTCTTTATTTGTTTTTAAATCCTTAAATGGTCTCGCCCCGCCTTACCTCTCTGAGCTGCTCCGCCCATACACTCCTGCCCGGTGCCTCAGGTCAGCTGATCAGTTGCTCCTGGAGTTACCAAGAGCGAAACGGAAGCTCAGAGGGGATAGAGCCTTTTCTGTTGCTGGTCCTAAATTATGGAATGACCTCCCTCTATGCATTCGACAAGCCCCTTCACTGTCCATTTTTAAAACACGTCTTAAGACCCATTTTTATTCCTTGGCTTTTAACCCAGCATGAGACTCTGTTCCTGTTTTTGCTATTATTTTAACATTGTTTTATCGTTTATTATTGTTTTTATATTGTTCTTTGTTTTATATGTCTTATTTCATGTTCTATTTTATGTACAGCACTTTGTGTCAGCTGCAGCTGTTTTTAAAGGGCTTTATAAATAAAGTTGAGTTGAGTTGAGTTGAGAATATTCATGCTATTCTAGTTCATATAAAAGTCATTCTAGAATTGATTATTTCCTAATATCTGAAGAGTTGCAGCCTCAGGTTAAAAAATGCTGGTATAACAGCATTGTAATTAGTGACCATGCAGCAATGTCTATGGAAATTCAATTAGATAACATTGGGCACTGTCCAAAAAGATGGAGATTACAATCATTTTTGTTAAAGGATCCAAACTTTGTCAATTTTATAGGAAATTCTATAGACATGTATTTTGAATTAAATAAGAATGAAACAACAGCTAGTATTAGATGGGAAGCTTTCAAAGCCTACATAAGGGGGGGAATTATAAGCTACACCAGTAACAAAAATAAGCAATATAAACAAGAAATACAGTTATTAGAAAAACAAATCAAAAGCATAGAGAGTAAATTCTATCAAGACAAAGATCCCAAAAAATTACAAAATCTGACTATTATGAGAGCTAAATATGATAAATTAACTGCTGAAAGAGTAGCTAGAAGTTTAATGTGGACTAAGCAAGCATATTATGATCAAGGTGAAAAAGCAGGAAAGCTCCTGGCCTGGCAAATTAAGAAAACACAGGCTGAAAGGGCAATCCGTAGCATAAAGTCAAAAACAGGTAATTTAACACTAGACCCCAAAGAGATAAATGATAACTTTAGAGAATTCTATGAGCTGTTATATAAATCTGAATACAATGGAAATGAAGTGGTTCAAGACACTTTTCTTGACCCGTTAAATTTCCAGACATTATCAGAGGAAGATAAAGCAATGCTTGATAATCCACTGACAATAAAGGATCTTGTAGATGCTATAGGAGATATGAATAGTGGTAAAGCACCTGGGCCAGATGGGCTGCCTATAGAATTTTATAAAGAATTTAAAAATAGATTAGTACAGCCTCTATTAGATATGTATAATGAATCATATGAACAAGGTATACTTCCAAATTCATTGAGAATAGCCACTATAACTCTTTTATTAAAACCAAATAAATGTTCTTCCTATAGGGGAATAAGTCTCATGGGATGTGATAACAAGATATTATGTAAGGCTCTTGCCAGACTAGATAAATATTTACCTAAATTGATAACTGATGACCAACAAGGTTTTGTGAGAAATGGACAAGGTTATCACATCAGACAGGTTTTAAATATATTATATGAGAAACATAACACTAAAGACACAGCAATGTTAGCCCAAGCATTTGACAGAATAGAATGGAACTATCTCCTGGAATTACTTCCAAGATATGGATTGGGTGAATCATTTATCCAATGGATTCGACTATTATATACAAATCCTGCAGCACAAATTTTATCCAATAATAATATTTCAAAACCTTTTAACCTACAGCGATCAACAAGACAAGGGTGCCCTTTGTCACCACTACTATTTACATTAGCAATAGAACCTTTGGCTGTAGCAGTGAGATCACATGCAGGAATATCAGGCATAAGAATTGGTAGGAGAGACCACCTAATTTCTTTATTTGCAGATGACATCATATTTTTTTTGACAGATTTAAAGAGTAAATGGTAAATGGACTGTACTTATATAGCGCCTTTCTAGTCTTCCGACCACTCATAGCGCTCTACACTACATATCTCATTCACCCCATTCACACACATTCATACACTGATGGCATTGGCTACCATGCAAGGTGCCAACTGCTCATCAGTTTGTGGATCTAACCATTCATACACATTCACACACCAATGGCACAGCCTTCGGGAGCAATTTGGGGTTCAGTGTCTTGCCCAAGGACACTTCGACATGCAGACCGCAGGAGCCGGGGATCGAACCGCCGATCATCTGATTTGTGGACGACCCGCTCTCCCTGTGAGCCACAGCCGCCACATTCTAAATCTGACAGGGCTGTTGGAGGACTTTGGAAAATTCTCTGGGTACAAAATTAATTATTCTAAATCTGTATTAATGTTTCTAAATGAGGAAGAGAGGGCAAACCCCACCATAACAACACCATTTACAACAACTACAGAGGGTTTTAAATACTTAGGTGTTAAGATTACGCCTGAACTTAACAAAATAATACCATCAAATTATGATCCCCTGGTAGATGAAGTCACCAAACTATTAGACCGATGGTCTACTTTACCCATATCCATGATGGGACGAATAAATGTTATAAAAATGACAATTTTGCCAAAATTCCTGTATTTTTTCCAGACACTTCCCCTGCCATTACCAGCAACATTCTTTGATCATTTAGCCAAGTTGTTTCGTCAGTTTATCTGGAACAATAGGAAAGCAAGACTTCGCCTAAAATTACTATATGAGCCTTATGAAAGAGGGGGTCTTCAAGTCCCAAATCTCAAGTGGTACTATATGGATGCTCAGTTGACATTTGCCGCACATTATTTTTGTACTTCACCCCCAGCTTGGGTAAGCATTGAACAAGAATCTGTTCCAGAGCTGTCCCTACACAGTTATCTGTATTCTTCAGATGAAAAAAGACTCAAAAAACATACAAAAAATCCCTTCCTAAAAAACACAATTTTAGTGTGGCATGCTGCCCACAAACATATGGGAACTTCCCCTGTACTTTCTCAATTCACCCCTATTTTGGGGTAATGAGCAATTCACACCTGGTGCAAAAGATGGGGGGTTTAAATTTTGGCATGCAAAAGGTATTCAGAGAGTTCTGGATTTATATACAGATGGAGTGTTACTTACCTTCAATCAGTTATGTGAAAAATACCAAATTCCTTCAAAGCACTTTTTTAAATATCTGAAATTGAAAAATTTCATTTCATCCAGATACAAGCAGATTTTGAAGGTCCCACCATTATCAAAAATAGAAGAAGTTTCCCTTGGACGTATGGGAAGGAAACACTTACTCTCTATTTATTATAATTTAATAATATCTACCTCTAAAGAATCAGCAATGGATAGGTTAAACGCCTGGAGAGATGATATCCAAGTAGACATAACTGAAATGGAGTGGAGTGAGGCCTGTTTAAAGGCACAAACCATATATACAAGGTTTAAACTTCTCCAATATAAGTGGTTGATAAGGACATACATGACTCCTGTCAAACTTCATTATGTGTCTGGTAACATTCCAGATACTTGTACAAAATGTCTAGATAACAGAGGCACTCTACTTCACTGTTTATGGGAATGCCCAAAGATTCAGAAGTTTTGGAAGGATGTTATAATTGTCTTTCAGAAGTCTTTTATATTAATATACCACTAAATGCTAAGCTACGTGTTCTTGGGATTTATCCATTGAACTTCATACAAACGCAGAGACAGACTAAGCTACTGGACTTTGGACTTCTACAAGCCAGGAGAGTGATTGCACTTAATTGGAAGAGTGCAGATGCACCTTTTATAAAACAATGGATAAAGGAACTATCAGAGTGCCTTGGACTGGAAAGACTAACATATATTACTAAAGGAAAACAGAAAGAGTTTGTGCATCTCTGGGAACCATATATGAGCATTGTAGAATCTGGAATGTAAATTTATTTATTTATTTGCTTTTCTTTTGTGTGTATATTTAAATGTTTTAAGGGGGACCCTTATTACATTTTTTTGTTTTTTTTTGTTTAGTTTTTTCTCTCTTGTTTTTGATTTGGCAAACCTATACATTAATATTGTGCAAGTTTGTGTGTGTGTGTGTGCGTGAGTGATTGTTGTTGGTTCTGTTTGTGAAGTGTTGCAGTAGTGTAATTGTTCTGTAATACTAATAAAAACCAATAAATATATTTTGGGGAAAAAAAAATACTGATCTTGAAAAAAATTGATTTGATTTGATTTGATTTCTTCACTTATCGACACAAAACAAATATGTAGACGTTCAGGAAGGGCACAGGATGCTCCCAGTGATTTCGGTTCAATGATTGGAAATACGGTTTGGCCAGAGCTGCCTCCTCTTCGAGGGGTGGTCTCAGCATTTTCTCTCTGTCTCTGTCAGGATTTCCAACTGATGTTCCAACTGACAACAGGTGCAGTAACTGCTCTTAGAGCAGGCAGGCAGAAGCCCAGTGGCGGCCATTTTAGCAGTTATTGGCTTAATTTGAACTTGTCTGTGTAAAATGGCCGACAGAGACAGCAGAGCAGCTAGCGCGCTAGCGATACCTGTAAAGACATGCTAACTGCTAACATTAATGGCCAATGTTAAAATTACTGCAAATGGTAATTGCCAGCACGTCAACGCTAGCAATTAGCATTAGCCACTAATAACCAAATACATGATACTTGCTAATATTCTAATCTTAACATGCTAATGATAATTAGCATTAGCCAGTAAGAATTGAATACATGCTAATGCCAAAATGCTAATGTTAATTGTTAGCCGTCTGCGCTAGAAATTAGCATTAGCCACTAAGAATTAAATACATGATCATTGCTAACATGTTAATGTTAACCTGCTGATGCTAATTACCATTAGCCACTAGGAATTAAATACATGCTACTTGTTAACATGCTAATGCTAACATGCGCGTCAGTGCTAGTAATTACTATTAGCCACTAAGAATGAAATACATGCTAATGGTAACATGCTAATGCTAACATGCTAATGTTAATTGGTAGCGTCTAAAATGACAGACAATGACAGCAGAGCAGCTAGCGTGTTAACAATTAACATTAGCCACTAAGAATTAAATACATGCTCATTGCTAACATGCTAATATTAATTGCTAGCAAGTCAGTGCTAGCCACTCATTTTCAGTAACTAAGAATACACGCTAATGTTAACATGCTAAAATGCTAAAATTACTGCAAATGGTAATTGCTAGCACGTCAACGCTAGCAATTAACAGAGAGAGAGAGAGAGAGAGAGAGAGAGAGAGAGAGAGAGACCAGTTTTGATAATGAGTAGGATCGTTTCCTCCACAAATAATTATGCAGATAGCCATATTTGATAATGCTATCCACAATTCTAAGTAAATGTAATCTGTTCAACAGCTGTCTCATTGACAGCACTCTCATCGACTGAACTCAATAGCATCTGCACACATCACTCCTATTCGTTCATCACTGTCACATTACTCTTCTATTTTTTCCCACATATTATATATAACTAGAAAATTTCGAAAGAAATTTTGAGTGTGCGTGACTCTGGCCCGTCGTCCCCATGCATTATTACTGACACTGCTCAGCAAATTCAGTACTAGAAAAGAAATTTTGAGAGTGACGAGTGGGCTGTTGCTGGGGGTCTGTATTCAAAAAGCACACCTCAAACAGTCATTTTTAACATGTTTATTTAGACACAGGAGCAGCTAGCGCTTACATGCTAGCAATTAGCATTAGCATTTTTAGCTAGCAGTTAGCATGTTAACATTAGCATTTTTGCATTAGCATGTTAACGATGATGGACTAGCAGTTAACATTAGCATGTTAACATTAACATGTTAGCGCTGATGGTCTAGCAGTTAACATTAGCATGTTAGCATTAGCATTTTAACACTGATGCCCTAGCAGTTAACATTAGCATGTTAGCATTAGCATGTTAGCATTAACATGTTAACGCTGATGCTCTAGCAGTTAGCATTAGCATGTTAACATTAGCATGTTAGCATTAACATGTTAGCATTAACATGATAACGCTGATGCGCTAGCAGTTAACATTACATGTTAACGTTAGCATGTTAGCATTATCATGTTAGCATTAGCAAGTTAGCATTAGCATGTTATCATTAGCATGTTAACATTGATGCGCTAGCAGATACCATTAGCATGTTAGCATTAGCATGTTAGCATTAGCATGATAACGCTGATGCGCTAGCAGTTACCATTAGCATGTTAGCATTAGCATGTCAGTAATCAACATGTATTTAATTTCTAGTGGCTAATGTTAATTAGCAAAAATTTTAGCATTGGTCGCTAATGTTTGCAAATAGCATGTCTTTACAGCTTGCGCTAACGCTCTGCTGTCTCTGTCTGCCATTTTACACAGACGGGTTCAAATTAAGTGCCAAGAACTACTAAAATGGCCACTCGGCTTCTGTCTGCTGGCCCCTCCCCCCTCTCCTCCTTCGCAGGCTGAGGTTGCTAAGCAACCAGGACCAGCTGTAATCAGTGGAGGAGTTACTGCACCTGTTAGAATGTCACTTAGAGACTGAGAGAAAATGCTGAGACCTCCTCTCGAACAGGAAGGATTTCTGACCAAAACCGTAATTCCAATCATTGAACCGGCTTAACCTGAGGCACGATGAGACCTTCCTGATCGTTTTACATATTCATTTTGTGTCGATAAATGAAGAAATGTGCCCGTAGGAGCAAGAGAGAGAAACGTTGCTTCTGCTTTCCTTCAGAAAATGTCCTGCTTTTTTAAAATGGGAGTATATGAGGCTTTGGGGGGGAGTAGTCGATTAATTAGGGCGTCAGGAGCCAAAACTATATGTCTGACAGCTTTGGCAGGCGAATGTGAGTGATACAACACATTTTTTGCTACTTTTCTATGTAGAAATCGTGTCTGTAGTGGGGCATTTGAGGCCACGGTAGTTGAATCCGTTTTATTTTTTCACTGATCGTTCTCTCCCCTCTCCACTCTAGCGATGACATCACGCACTCTAGCTCTGGAAAGTTCTCGCAATACACACCCATTCATTTTTTGGCTTCGTTTTTCTGGATTTTTGGCAAAACCGTTTGCCGAAACTCTTAGAAAAGACATAGCACACATGTCCCGGCCGAGCCGCTCGTTTCGATACCCGTTTTGTGTATGTGCGACAAAAACTCTGGGAGGAGTAGCGAACCAAAAAAAGGGCGTAAGAATAAGAATAAGCGCGGTGGATAACATATAGTGTGCGCTTTCAGGCACACTCAATAAGCGCGGTGGATAACATATAGTGTGCGCTTTCAGGCACACTCAATAAGACTAGATTATTTAAGGTTTATCATAGTTCAATTTAGATTAGAGTACATTCGCTAGATTAATTTAGGTAGATTCAGTATTTTAGGTTAGGTTAGGTTGTTGTTTTGTTTTGTTTTGTTTTTCGTGTGATCTCTCCAGCAGGATGCCCAGGAAGGGAAGGCGGCCCGAGGCAGCAAAGCTGAGATGGTGTAGGCTCAACCAGGAGGAGCCACGGCCATCCAGTCCCCCTCCGCAGGTACTTACACAGAAGACACACTTGTGTTGCATTTAGTGTTTTACATTTTAACTATGGTGTTCATGATCTAACTGCTATGACTTTTTTTTTTGGTGTTAATGTTTCATTAGGTGGTCCAGACGGTGTCCCCCCAGGCCGAGGAGTCCAGGAAGGAGCCCATTCCAGCAAGACGGTCCAGGACCATGGACACCCCATCCCCCGGCTCCCGACGTTGCTGACAGGACCACTACCACAACTGACACACACACACACACAAACTGATTTTAGGACCACTACCACAACTGACACACATACACAAACTTATTTTAAACAACACGCTAGTGTTTATACTGAAACACACTGTCTCTGTCTCTGTTTTAATTTGTTAATTATCTGTCATCAGTTGGTTGGATGGTCGCTGCCAGCCAGACTGCTGTGGGGACCGGATGATGCGCGTGCCACCTTTGCTGCACGTGAGTATTTCCCTGTTTTATCCTTCAATGATAAATACACTTTTGATTAATTCATCCTCTGTATTTATTTGTGGTATATATTTGTGAAAACCTTGGTATTTCCTGGTTTGACTCCTTCATAAATTTTACCTTATTCTGTTTTGTCTTTTTTTAAACAGGCCACAGTACCGGTTACTGCCACTCAGCCAGAACATGGCCAACTTCCACCTTCACTGGGCGGGCAGCACAAGTTGGTTGTGCCACCCGAGTCTCCTGTCAAGAAGGTATTATTATTTTCTAGTTTATGAGGAAATTGTTGATCATGAGAGGAATTAATGATTGTAAAAGAAATGCTAAAGAAATTATCTTTGTTTTTGCAGTTTGTTCTTATTGTCGGAGACTCCCATCTACGTGCCCTTGTAGATGGTTTGGTTGACATGCCAGAGGGATGCCTTTCCTTTGGCTTCATGTCAACCCCCGGGGCCTCTGCCTCTCAGCTGCGGACCGAGGTGCAACATGCTGTGCTTCCTCGGATCCCTGAGGCAGTTTGTCTGCTGGCCCCCAGCAATAACCTGACCGCCAGCAGGACTGTCGATGAGGCTGCCATCGACTTTGCCAAGCTCCTCACTACGGTGAGGAACCGCTGGCCCAAGGTATGCTTTATTTCATGTCTTGCTTGTTCTTTGGTCATATTAGTATTTGCACTAGTAATAGTACATTGGCTAATGTATATTTATTATAACACGCATGTGATTTTAAATGAATGTGATTTTAAATGAAAATGTAATTTGGTAATGAACATGTTTTGTTCTCTACAGGTGTTTGTTGTCGATTTTCCTCCCCGCCTGAACGTCGAGGTGTCCTACCAAGACCTTCTTCGTCAGGAGTTCCACCGCGTTGCCGCTCGTATGGGTATGTATAAAAATAAGCTTTAGTTATTTAATACAATAAATTATTTTTCTACATTTTTAGCTACATTTTAATCATGTTATATATGTTCTTGGGCTAAAAGTCTGGAAAAATATATTCAAATATGAACTGAGATGGAGTAAGGTAAGGGGGAAAAAAGCATATAATTGTTTTATTTCTCTTTTTTAAGGTGTGAAGTACTCCTCCGTGGCAGAGCACTTCCCGCTTACCCAACTGGAGCTGTGGAGCAGAAAAGATGGTGTAAGTAGAAGTGAAATTCTAAAAAAATGTAGTGAAAGACTGATTTGCACTTCTTTGTCATTGATATGAAAAGCTCAGTGAACAGCAGCTGCTTTCTGGGGGTAAACTATGAGTTTGTAATTTCTGCAGGTCCACCTGAGCAATCATGAGGGGATGGGGATCCTCGCCTAGTTGCTGTGGTCTGCCGCCATGCAGCAACTGGAGACACCACCACCAGCACCCCAGGGGCCTCATGTACAAAGCATGCGTACGCACAAAAAAGGGGCGTACGTCCTTTTCCACGCTCACGTTCAAATGTATCACACGTGAAACAATCGTAGAAATGTGCGTGCCCCACGCCAATTTCATAGCTGTCGTACGCACGTTTCTACAGCTATTGTTCCTTTGGCGACACTTAGAGGTGACGCTGGGAAACTGTTAATAATGTGAAAACAAGTAGTCATCAGAGTGATGTGCACATCATAGACACACTTATAAACAATTAACACACCCACATGTTTGCAATTAAGGTGGATATAAAAGCATGCGTAATGTGATTAAGAAAATGATATTAACAAAGGCAGCGTTAGCGTTGTAAGAGGACCTTGTAAATGGTGCAATCCGACGTGAGCGATTTAAGCAACGCAAGGATTTACTTGCAAACAATGATAATTGGCTCATAAGACGATTTCGGTTACCAAGACCAGTGTTACTGGAGTTGCGCGCAGAGCTGCGGCCGGCCCGAGAGCGCAACGGGGGCCGGCGGGCCGGCTGTCTGACTACGCTGGGGTTCCTGGCAGCAGGGGCATTCCAGCGGAAGCTGGCCGATTGGTCAGTGTACCAGTTAACCCTGAGCCGAGCCATGCCAGCTGTGTGGGACGGAATCATCCGAATGTTTTCCTGGTACATCAGATTCCCGTACAATGCTGTTGAACAGGCCGGCATTAAAGCGCAATTTGCAGCGAGAGCCGGTTTCCCTAATGTAATCAGAGCTATTGACTGCACACACATTGCTATAAAAGCACCATCACAGGATGAATTTGTTTATGTGAGTAGTAAACATTTTCATTCAATCAATGTTCAAATCATATGTGATGCGCGAATGCAGCTAACTAACATCGCGGCAAGGTGGCCTGGTTCAACGCACGACTCATTCATTATGACTAACAGCATTGCTGGGAACAGGCTGGAGGCTGCACGGTGCGCGATGGGTGGTTTCTATTCGTTTAATTGTCCCGTATGTAACGCTGGATTACATACGAAACAATTAAACGAATAAACTCTTTACTCACCCAGAAGCCACCCATCGCGCACCGTGCCAGTGTGCCAGTGCATATTTGGGCATGTGGCATTCAAATATCATGTTTTTGGTTTTCTTTATTTTCTGCTGGTGAAATTAGAGCTGCAGAGCTTTCTAACAAGCCCCTGATTGTCTCCCTGTGTTCAGTATCCTTGTCAGTAAAAGCGGGCGTAAAATGTCAGCCACAGCGCCACACCTGTCCACACCTGTGTGTGCGCTGCTCGGATCCCACGTTATTGCGTTATCTGATCGGACAAAGAGGTGAATCTCAGGTCCAGGGTCTATTTAAATAGATTTGCATATGTAAATGGGGGCGTGGACAGGGAGGAGTTGCACGTGCGCTCAATTCCACGTTGATTGGAATGTACAAAAGAAACGTGCTTGGATCCATGCGTACGCACACTTTGATACATCTGAATATTTTTGTGCGTACGACAGTTTCCGGGTTTTGGCGTACGGCAAGTTTTAGTAGGAAATCCACGCAAGTATTCGTACATGAGGCCCCAGGTCTCTCCCAGGCCCTCGCAGCCACTTAGGAAATTCTCTCCTAAGCTGGTTGTGGTGGGAGATTGTTCAGTGGAGGTAATTGTTACACCGTATAATGTGTGCATGAGACTTGGTACAAATGGGGTTTTCCTGAAATGATTTACAAAAATAAAAAAGTAAAATGTACCTATTTGTTTTAAACAATATGGTGCTTTTTTTTTCATTCCAGGTGAGCCTTCCCAGTCCCATCAGCAGGTTTGTTAGCATTTCTTTGAGTTGTGTTAATTGGTTATTATTTTATACCTTGTGTATTTGATGAGACAACTCATCAGTGGTCTTTGTACTTTCTGTTTCACAGGAGAAGGAGTGCTCCTTCCCGCTGAACCCGGTTCAGCAGCGCAAAACTTGCGTACTCTCTCCTGCCCTGTGGACTGCCAGCCCTCTCCAAAGCCCAAGAGGGTAATTTGACTGACTAAGATTTCATTTTTTACTTCAGGCACTATAAAAAGTGTCACCTTAAATCAATTTCAAATCTAATCAATGTTATTTGTATAGCCCAAAGTCACAAAGTACATTTGCCTCAGAGGGCTTCACAATCTGTACAGGGAGTGACACCCTCTGTCCTTAGACCCTCGGTTCCAGTGAGGAAAAACTTGCCCACAAAAACCCTTTTAACAGGGAAAAAAATGTGGAAGAAACCTCAGGAAGAGCCACAGAGGAGGGATCCCTCTCCCAGGACGGACAGACGTGCAATGGATGTCATGTGTACAGGACAATTCAACACAAACAAATTGTACAATGACTGATAAAATGATAATGAATTACAATGAGTGATAAAAATGATTACAGTAACAGATATGGTAGTAATAATATATGTAGTGGGCGTCGTGCAGGACCACAGCAGCAGCCACGATCCACGAGAACCTGCTGGACGACAGAGCACAGAAACTCCGGGGAAGTTTGGTTAGTAACATGCATTAATGAGACATGTCCACAGATGGAGAGAGATAGAGAGAGAAAGAGATAGAGAGAGAGAGAGAGAGAGAGAGAGGGAGGGGGAGGGATAGAGAGAGAGAGAGAGAGAGAGAGAGAGAGAGTTTTCGGTAAGGGAAATGTGTGCATCTTCAACCAATACCGTGCCTGGCTAGGCATAACCCTAGGCGGGGTCCCCTGGCAGTCTAATCCTATGGCAGCATAACTAAGGGATGACCTGAGCCAGCCCTAACTATAGGCTTTATCAAAAAGGAAAGTCTTAAGTCTATTCTTAAAGGTGTTGACCGTGTCTGCCTCCCGAACCCAGAAAGGTAGTTTGTTCCCCCACCTTACCCCCTTAACAGTCAATATTGCTTAAAAGTACTATTACTACTAATAGTAGTCTATTATTTAGGTTTAATTGGTAATATGTTTTCTATTTAATGGTGCAGGTGGCTTCCTCGGCGCCAGCCAAGCGCCCCAGGACCCGCAGCAACCGGTCTTCAGTGAACAACGTATGTAACTACTTTCGACAACTGACACACACTGATAATTTATAGAATACACAGTGTCTTCAATGAGATCCACATTGTCTGTAGTTTAATACGTTTGTGATCATCTGTCAACAGCTGGTTGGATCACCCCCAGCCAGGTCGTCCTGGAGATCAGGCAACGCGGAACCCCCCTGCTCGCCACCGGTTGCAAAGGTAAATATCACTCTACCTGAATCAAGTGTTTCATTTAAGTCTTCATTTTGCTGATTTTGCTGTTGTGTGTTCTCAGATAGTAATATGTTTTGTATTTAATGGCGCAGGTGGCTTCCGCAACGCCAGCCAAGCACCCCAGGACCCCCCGCAGCAACCGGTCTTCAGTGAACAACGTATGTAACTACTTTCGACAGCTGACACACACTGATAATTTATAGAATACACAGTGTCTTCAATGAGATCCACATTGTCTGAAGTTTAATACGTTTGTGATTATCTGTCAACAGCTGGTTGGATCACCCCCAGCCAGGTCGTCCTGCAGATCAGGTGATGCAGAGACCCCCTGCTCTTCACCAGTTGCAAAGGTAAATATCACTCTACCTGAATCAAGTGTTTCATTTAAGTCTTCATTTTGATGATTTTGTTGTTGTGCGTTCTCAGATGGCCAAGACTTCACCAGCTGGACCATCTTTGACCATTATGGATGCAGCCTGCGACTCTCCTTCCCCGTGTCGTGTATTGACGACTCTCTTCGTGCTTGTTTGAGTGAAAAAGAATGAACAGAACTCGAGGCTTCTTTCTTAAGGAATGCTCCTTTTTTATTACAAGCCATTACATACTCCGAGTGCATGAAGAGAATCCTTGAGGTCAGATTAAAGACTGCTGAGGTCCCTATGGTCAGATCGCAGCCCCGATTCTCCCACTGTGTTAAGGCGTTGCCCTGCAATATACTAATATGCAAATTAAGCGATTACATATTAATGTTATGAACGTTTCACCATACATTCTTCCGTATTTGGTAATGATGACCAGGGGTGTAAGCCTCTCTTGTCATCTCAAGGGCTTACAGCAATCTTGCCATGTATACCTTAAATGGGGAGGCATACTGTACAGAAAATAGTTGATATTAAGATGACAGCCAATCGCTCAATTCTATGGTGCTAAAAGCTTTCTCCAATTTTACTTAAGACATCTGTTTACTCTGCGAATTCCTATAAGTTCAAATAAAGCAGACTCAAAAATATACCACATATCCCCCCTTGGAAGCCGTCAGGCTTCCACAACTGAAAAACCCACTATAAATGTATAACATATGCATAAGAAACTTTCAACTTTAACCTTAGCTGCTAATCAAACATCTATTAAAAGTGAACATAAGTGATAAATAAATATCGTCGTTATAACAGCTTACGCATACTCACTAGTTCAAGCTTTGCAGTAAACGACCAATTAAGGCTAAATATCAACAGTGAATCATTGGTGCAATATAATCATCATTTCCTATAATACTCAAAAACCCACTTGGACTTTTAACCTTAGCTTCATTCAATTATCAGGAAAAACTCTAATCAGACACATATGCATTAATAAAATAATACAAACATGCAATATAATGTCAAACTCCTTTTTTCTTTTATCCTTAGCTTTGATAGACTATCATTGTCATGTAAGAACCCTTGAAATACATCTTACATAAAACAACATCCATATGCAGGCATTGAGGTAGTCTTAGAACCTCACTTGAACAGTTCATTGTCCTTAAATCCAAAGGAACAACTCCTTGAAACGACTGTCTTCGTTGCTTGAGTTACCCTTTTACCTGGTAGTCAGAGGTTACTAGCACTTGACCCCACTGTTGGAGGTCAGTCTTCATTACTGCCTCGGCCATTAAGATAGAAGATAGAGGGGTGAGAGAAAGATAGAAATGATAGGGTGACAAAATTCCTTAGGCTCCTCGTCCTTTCGTCCTTCGAGATCGTCTTCTCTGTGGAAAGAGTGAGCTAGCTTCTTCCAGCTGTTCTCCTACTATGGCCACTGCTGCTCCCTCTTTTTGCCATAGAGCCAGATCGAAGTCTGCTTTGGCTCCTATTGGGCAGCTACACGGAAGCAAGATGGAGCTCCCGATTTCTCCTTTAACTGTAGTCTTTGAACCGAATCGGGACTCGGATCTCCCGAACCGGTCTGGGGCTTTTTGGTTCGACTGGTTGATCTGGGGTTGATTTTCTCCCTTGTGTGGCTCTGTTGGTTCTGGAGCATGCTGGAAGTCGATGGTGTCGAAGCAAGCATGGCCCTCGGCGCCCATTGAAGCAGATGCATGATCAACATTACTTCCATCATCGTCGTTATGCCTCTGTTCCTCCTCCGGATCGTCACCGCTCTCTGTGTCTCGTGGCTGTTCTCCATCGCCTTCGTTATCCTCTGGTGCTTTGATGCAGTGGTTGACGTGGAACCAGGTAGGTGATCCCTCTACCTGAACTGCAGTTCCTGTGCTGCGAAGGACTTGGAATGGTCCTTCTCGACGAGGGTGAAACCACTTCCTGCCGAACACTTTCACAAACACTTTATCCCCTGGTAGGATGGTGGCACCTCTGTGTTCCTCTTTCTTGGTCTGCTCCTGTTTTTGGGTGACATAAGCCGAAATACTCCTTTGGAGGTTAGACATGTATTTGACATAAGCTTTCATATTGTCTTCCAGCAGAGATAGGCTTGGGCCCTTCCCGCTAGTGCGCAAGCTAGGTGTGGTCATGCAGCGACCTACAGCTAACTCAAATGGTGTCATATGCAACTCACGAAGCTCACTGGATCTGCAAGCCATCAATGCTAATGGGAGCCCTTCAATCCAATTGAGCCCCGTATGTTGACAGATCTTAATGAGACGGTTTTTAAGAACTCCATTCATTCTTTCACAAATACCTTGACTTTGTGGATGATACACTGCTCCAAAACGTTGCTTAATGCCTAATTTTTTGCAAAATAAGCTTCACTGTTTTATCAACAAACTCTTTACCATTATCTGATGAAATCCTATCTGGTAGTCCTCATCGAGGGATTACCTCTCTGCAAAGGAACTTAGCTACTGATGAAGCATCTTTTCTTTTAGTGGGACATGCTTCCACCCACCTGCTAAACCTGTCAACAATCACCAACATGTATCTCTTACCTCCTACTGGACGAATCATATCAGTGAAATCAATGACTAGTTCACGCATAGGGCCTCTTGGGGTTGGTATGTGACCAGGAGAAACATCATTCCCCTCCGAACGTTGTTTTTTAGACAGATAGTACATCTGCCTATGATGTAATCAATCTGTTCAAGCAAGTACGGTGCCCAAAAACCATACTCCTTTGTAATTTTCCTTCTTACTTCCCCCCTCGCTGCATGGGCGAGCCCATGAGCGTCCTGAATCAGTAGCCCCAATAAGTCTGGAGGTGCAACCACCAGGCCCTCATGATTTCTCCACAGGCCCGTGGCATCTTGACTTGCACCTCTAGTTTCCCACAGCTGTTTGTCCATTACATTGGCTCCTTCTTGCATCAATACTATGTCTCTGAGTGTGATATTGTCTTCTAAGTCTACTGCATGTGTGACTAAAAGAACTTTCTCTGTGTTATGTGCATTAGCAGCTGCCTTTGCGGCTTCATCTGCTGCATTATTACCTCGTGTGACTCGAGATGAATCTGATTTATGTGCTGCACATTTAGCTATTGCTATTTCTTTAGGTTTCATTACAGCATTTAGCAATTTCACAATTTGCGCACAATGTTGTATGGGGGATCCGTCAGTCTTCTTAAATACATCACAAAATTCCATACAGCAGCAAAAAGATGACAAACTGAATGAGCATATGCAGAGTCAGTGTAAATTGTCACACGCTTACCCTCTGCCATTAGACAAGCTTGTGTTAGAGCAATCAGTTCCGCCAGCTGTGCTGAACATCTGTGGAACAGCTTCGGCTTTCTCAGTTACAAAATTAAAGCCTTCCGCTTTAACAACTGCATATCCTGCATTTAATTTGTCTCCAATTCTGTAACAAGATCCATCAGTCCAGTATTCTAAATCTGGCTCCCTAAGTGGGAGTGCTTGAAGGTCTGATCGAAGTTTAGAATATTTCTCTGTTTCTCTTAGACAATCGTGGGGCTCCCCGTCCTCAGGAGTCGGCAAAGTGTCAGCCGGGTTAATCGTGCTGCACCTGGCTAAAGTGACATCCTCTTGTTCTACGAATCTGTGATAGTCTCTAATTCTAGGCATTGTTAGAATAAATTTGCTATGATTCAAAAGATTTCTCAGACTGTGGTGAGTTACAATAGTTAATGCATAGCCCATAGTAATAGCTGCTGCTTTCTCATACATTCGATAAACTCCAGTCAGCGCTCTATAGCATGGGGCAAGGCCCATTTCCACTTCTGAATAAGCAGAAGAATAGTATGCTATAGGCTGAGGGCTAGTCCCTGTACCAGTGGGCTGAGCAAGAACTGCGCATGCATATCTGCCTTCAGGAGACGAAGAGAAATACATCACAACATTTTTAGAATAATCAGGCAATGCCAATGCTGGTGCTTCAAGTAGCTTTTGTTTAATCGTTGCAAATGCTAGACAACCTTCTTGTGTCCAGGTGAGATTACAATGCAATTGACCACTTCCTGCATCTTTGATCATAGCTCTCAAAGGTCCTGTAAGTTTGGTGTAATCTTCAACCCATGCAGAACTATAGCCTGTAATTCCCAGAAATTTCATCATTTCTCTGACTGTCCTGGGTCTTGGTGCTTTCCTTATGGCTTCCAGATGATCGTTGGAAATGCTTGGATTTCCTTGCGTAATTGTCTGGCCCAAATACACAACTTGGTCTTGACAGTGTTGTAATTTCTTCCGTGAGACTTTATGTCCTTTCTCTGCTAGTATCTGCAGCAGCTTAATCGAGTCTTTGTGGCATGTTTCTTTATCCGTTGAGCAGAGAAGTATATCATCTACATACTGTATGATTGTGCTGCTCACTTGAGATCCCACTCCTTCCAAATCATCTTTCAACACCTTATTGAAGAGGTGAGGAGAGTGCTTAAATCCCATTGGCAAACGTGTATACTCATATATTGTCCTTTGTATGTGAATCCAAATAATCCCTGGCTTTCTTCGGCCAGTGGAACGCTGAAGAAAGCTCCACACAGATCAATGACTGTGAAGCAGGTAGCTTCTGGTGGAATTTGGGCTAACAGCGTATGTGGATCTGGCACATCTGCTGGATAGTCTATGACCACTTCATTTATGGCTCTGAGGTCATGTACATGGCGATACGATCCATCAGGCTTCTTTGTTGGCAGAAGAGGCATATTGCTTTGGGGGTCGTTGGTTGTCTTCAAAACTCCTGCCTGCAGCAGACCCTCTATTTGAGGTTCAATTCCTTGGACTGCTTCTTCTTTCAAAGGATATTGCGGTCTCCAGGGCGGTTTAGTCCCCGGTCTGAGTTCTGCTCTCACTGGTTGCACTGATTTCACCAGTCCTATGTCTGTGTTGTGTTGAGACCACAAGCATTCCTGGACCTGCTGTAGCATTTCCTCCATGAGGTTCCTGTCAGGTGTTATAGACAGCATTGACTCATTCGTCATTTGTACGGTCTGTGGCTGACCAACTCCCTGTGCTGAGATCATAATCTTGATGAATTGCAGATCTTTACTTATCCGGACAGCTGGGTTTTCTTTTGTTGTTACAAAGATGGCATCTTCCGATTCTGCCATCATTGCCCCAATATGCTTCTGTTCATAATCTGCGGCAATCATTAGAGTCACATGGGGGATACTCCCCTCGATTCTGTGTTCTTGATTCAAATAGACGTCTTTATTTAATTTCATTGCTGCACCTTGTGGGCCCAGTATTATACATCCTGAGCTGAGTGGAACTTCTTTCGGTTGTGTTTTCAGCCATTCATCTGGGTCTGACTTCGCTGGATCCTTAAAATATTGGAGTGTGCAGTGTGGTGTATACTCTGGTAACCTAGCTCCTGGTAGGTTTGCGATGATGAACTTTTCCCACACTCTCGCTGGTTCAATCAGATCTTGACTGAGAGTTCCAATCCAGTAGACCACTGGTGCTTCTGCTTCTGCTCTCATAGTCATTTGGTGGTCATAATCATGTGGCACTTCCACCAGACAGCCGTCAGGTGTGCATTTTATTGTGCACTTCAGTCTGCATAGTGCATCTCTTCCAAGAAGTCCTATGGGGGTTTGTTCTGAAACAAGGATAGGTATTGTCGTCTTTTGATTCTTGTAGCGGAGCTCTACAGGTTTTGTAGAAGGTATCAGCTGTTTTATTCCCTCAAATCCGATTGTCCGAACATATTTGCCAGACATAGGAAGGTGTGTAGCATCATGAGGTCGGATACAGGTAAAAGTGGCTCCGCAATCTGCCATCAGTTTCAATGGTCGATCGTTTACTTTTACCCAAATGGTTGGATCATCTTCCGGTTTAGACACTACTAGCTGACACCCCCCTTTCGGGTTATCTGGGCAGCCCTAAAATCCTGGTGCCGGTCCCCTATAAGGGTTCACCGGTCCTATTGGTGGTCGCTGTTGTTGCCATTGCTGTGCACGAGGTCCAGGCCCTCTGTAGGGGTACCCCCCTTTCAGGTTCCCTGTTACTTGTCTTCCACAGTTTCGAACTAGGTGGCCCACTTGGCCGCAGTTAAAACATCGTGGCGGTGGTAAATAAGCGTCTCTATTACCCATTCCTCTGCCACCTCGTCCAGCACCTCTGCTGTTTGGTATTCTCCATCCCTGAGGTTGTACTGGGACCGGTGGAGGTTGAGCAGTGACTGGTGTAGTTGCTAGAAGGTGTGGTGGTTGAGCTGGTGGTGACGGCTCCTGCATGACTGGTGCTTGCTTCTTTTCTTTGTTCTTGTGTCCTGCCAGCTGGATTTGATTGAGTTTTCTGAGTGTCTCTTGATCTTGTGCCTTCTATGCATGTTCTTTTTTACGATGCAGTTCAACTTGATGGGCAATATGGTCGGTGAAGACACTCCTTGTCATGCTATTCAAGCCCACAACCTCTGCTAGCTTATTTTTCACTGGCAGGGGTAATCCTTGTTGAGTCTTGTCTCTCATTATGGATTTCTCCAATTCATTGAGATTTGGGTCTCTCCCAGTGACATTTCTCCACTGTTGGTGAGCTCTGGCCACATAAGCCCTCGGGTTTTCACTTTCTCCCAATAGATAAATGAGAATATTATCAGGATGCACATTGGTAGGGTACATATCCTTCAATGCTTTCCACAAACAACCCTTATTGGCTGAAAAGAGTTCTGGGTCATGAACAGACGTAGCCGCGTATCTGTGGAGTCCTGCTCTTGTTAATATTTCTTCCATTTCTGGCACTCCCAATAAGTTGGCTAGAAGTCTCTTGATGTCTCCCATGGCTGGCTGTATGCCCATCGTTGCCTCTTCCAGTTTTGAAATCCAGGGGTGAGCACCCTCTTGCAATGGAGGTAGCTTGTCTATTATCTCTGTCATATCTGTGTTTGGCCATGGCTTGTACTCCAACTTTCTTCCTCTTACAAGCACTGGATATTGCTTGTAAGATTTCTTCGGTTTCCGGCGTAGCTCACGTTGCTGAGGTGTACTTTGTCTACTTTGAAGCCGGGCTTTCAGCTTCTTTGTGTTTGTGTCACGCTCCTCTATTGCTTTTTCAACCTCTATCTGGCATCGGGACTCCGCTAATTGAACCTCTTCCATCATCCCTTCCACACGTTTTCGCTCTTCTGGGGAGGATTCTTCCTGCAGTGTCTCACTCAGTCGATCCTGTGCTTCTTTCATTTCCCTTAGTTCTTTTTTCATAGAGCGTATTTTTTCATCCGCCTGTTCCAATCTGCAGAATTCTTCCTCCAGCACTTCTTCCCATTTCTGACTGGAGTCGCTGTCTACACTCGATATAGAGGTGTTGCTATCGTCATCGCTGTCACTAGGATCAGGTGTCTTGCGTGCATTACTCGTCTTCTTGCCTCGTCTTTCAGCTCTGGCGAGTAGCTTCTTGATTGAAGGAGCATATCCTCCAATGAATATGTCATCATTAGAGTCTTCTCTGATGCTTTTCAATGTCTTCTTTTTCCCATCTGCATCTTTATCCTTCAGCTGTGTCTTCAATGTGCATGGGCCTCCACTAGCTGATGAGGTCGGTCGTTGTTTACTTTTGGTCTCAGGTGTCATCACTATCGTCGTTGTTGCTCTTCCAGTCTCAAGTATCTGGTAATCATCATTCTCCAGACTGTATCTTCCTTCTGTCGTGAGTAGAGGTAACTGCGGATAAAGTGACGGGCTTTCGCTTTTTGTCTCTTAAGGTGGAGGCGTCATAAGCGGAGAAATGTGCGAGAAGGGAGCATTGTGTTTTTCAGCTAATTTTGCGGTCTCCAGAGATCTTTCTATATTTTTGTCTAACCTGGCCTTTGCTACTTTTAATAGTTTTTGCCCCTCTTGATTAAACAGCTCCAAAATTGCCAATTCAATTTTCCGTTTTTCCTTTCTTATCTGCCCTTTCCTGCCTTTCTTCTGTTCTGCTTTGTATGTGTTGACGAGCACTTGCAAGGTTCGTATCACTTCTGGTTCAAAGGTCCCTTCTGCAGGCCAAACTTGATCTATTTCTGGCCATCTTCGGTTAAATTTCTTAGATATTTTACCAATACCCTTCACAAGGGGATTATTTTTCTCGACAATCTCCACTGGCGTGGTTGCTTTTGCTGAACTCGCACCCATTGCCACACTGGAGTTTTTATTTTTCAGTTTCTTTAACATTTGTACAGGAAAATTGGAAAGCGGAAGGTTCAGATCTTTGTTTTACACTGTAGCCTCTTGTACTTAAGTTATTATGCAATCCCCGAAATAAACAATAGACCACCCGTTTTTCCAAAAGTTCTTGATTCAAAACACTTCTTATGGCCCCCAAAAAGAAGAGTAAACCAACAGTTTGTCAAAATTGTTTTATTCAAACACCCTTTCTGAATCTCAACAGACAATACTCAATCACCCTTTTTCCCCAACATTATTTATTCAAACCACGTTATTTCATTTTTTCAGGTGTTTAAATTAAATGCCTTAAATTGTGCGCAGATCAGAAACCATCATTGCTAGTGAACAACCTTGATTTATTCATGTATTTTAAGAGAGTCAGTGATGCAACAATGTCATATGCTGGATGTGTATATCATATGCAAATATATATTTGTTCTAATGTTTTCAGCACTTGTTTAAAATTTCATCAGAGTCTAATTTCAACTGTATTATAAAGAGACTATATAACTATGGAGGTAAGGCAATGGACACCAGTGTGGTTATGTTTATTTTAATTGATTAAATCAAGTTAGGTTAGTTTAGTTATAATTAGTTTAGCATGGGATGGTCAAATTCCAATTCCCCAAATCGGCAATCCTTGTTTTAAATAGATTTATCAATAATCAATTAATCAATTCCACTCAACTATGTTAGTCTTCTGCAACCTCAATAAGCAGGTAGGACAACTGTAAGCCAATAAATCAAGATGTAACCATAAACTATTTTATCATCAATTGAATCCAGTGCTAATTACTAGCTAAAATTTATTAAATCAGGCAAAACAAATGCTCAAAAAATGGAATCAATAATCAATAAATCAGCCAATCAATCAGATCAATAAATCAATCAGTAACCAATCAATAAATCAAGCAATCAATTAATCAATCAAATCAATCAAACAGTCAATCACATCAATCAACCAATCAATCAATCAAATCAGTCAACCAATCAATTAATCAAACAACCATTCAATCAATTAATCAAGCGAATCGCTCAATTAAGCAATCAATCAAATCAACAATCAAACCAACTACTCAAATCAATCAATAAATCAATTATTCAATAAATCAAACAACCACTTAATTCAATCAATCAATTGGCAATCAACCAAAGCAATGAATATATCACCCAAACACTCAATCACACCTGTCAATCAATCACTTGTCAATCAAGCAGCTCAACAATCAGTCCTGCATCAAATCAATATCCATTCATTCAAACAATTTCCTTAATCAAGCAGCCAAAGCGATCAAACAAGCAATACAGCTAGTCTAGCCAATAAACAGTTCAGCCATTAGCAAGTATCAGTTATGCTCATCCACACTTCTATTTATAAACAATTAACAATTAAACAAGTAATCAAAACAAGCAAAATAACTATCATTAGCTCCAAAACAAGTCAAAAAGTCAGTCTGTAGTCAGGTCAAAAATTGGTCACATTAAAATAGTGCAAAAATCAATTTCTTATATACAACCAGCAGCTAATCAACTAATTAACACTAGACTCACTCAGCAATCACACATATTATTCAGCAATCACACATGCCATCACACTAACAACATGACACTTAACAAGCTTCCAATCAAGACAGACAAACGAAAATATGCACAAGAAAACAATCTAAAAACACAAACTTCCCAAAAACAAGCCACAAACAACAATAGCGGCAAAATAAGAGGAGAAAAAAAGGAGGGATAGGGAGAAGGGTGAATTTAGAAAGTGGATGTGTGTGTATGTGTGTGTGTGTGTGTGTGTGTTCCTCTTTGTTTATATTAGACAGGGTGTGTGTGTCAGAGTGAGAAAAAGGAAAAAAAACTTAGAGCAACTGGGAAGGAGCAGAGAAGGGAGCAGAGAAGGGAGGGGGCAGCTGCTATACAAGGCCTTCAGACGAATTTAGATTAAAAAGGTCGTCAAAATTAACCAGGAATTCCACATCAGTAATTAAAGATACGCCAACCTTTGTTGTCCTCAAATCTCAGTTTCGTACACTTGCAGGGGTAACCTTTCTCCTGCGGAATCCTCACGTCGTCCTCCCAATACAGTACGAAAGACAAGAATGTAATCAGTTAACTTCACTGAGCTCTTCTCTGTTATAATTTATTTTCTTCATAGGATTTTTAGTGCTGATCAGACACAAATCCTTAATCTCTGACACTTCTTAATTTGGGCGTGCGACTTCCTAAATACATACTTACCTTACACCCTATCTTTTATAATTTGCCTAGGACTTTTACAATTCGCACACGCATGTATAGGTTCAGATAATATGTGCGACTTTCATTTATCACTGTCACCATTAATCTTTTGGTCTCAAATGCGCGTAACAAGCTTAGGGCTGCACTAAATCCCAGACGCCGGATACGTCTTTAAAGAATCTCCATAATGAGAATTTTAGCATCAAATTTTTGCACACATATTTTCAATTATATTTCTTCTAGCTGCAAAGCTGCATTTCCTCAGAGTTATAGGTGCACACTATATACACTCCGGATCAATGAGCTTGTATTCCATCTCTTTTCTTTACTTCATAAAACTTTAAAATTTAGGGCTTCCAATTGTGAGACTCTTCTCTTTATCATTACAATTTAGTTTTTAGGGACCTCATTAATTTAGCTCTTCTGCACTCTTTCTCACTCAAGCACACGTTCACTCTTTGGAGAGGCCTTGGAGGCCTCTCCAACCATAAAAAAAGGAAAAAGAGAGAAGACTCACCTATAACAGCTGTCTGTCTCCCTCTCTCCCTGGGGTTGGAGAGCTGGAGTTTTTACAGATGCAGAGTCCCATCTGGGTCGCCAGGAATTTTCTGTCGTGTATTGACGACTCTCTTCGTGCTTGTTTGAGTGAAAAAGAATGAACAGAACTCGAGGCTTCTTTCTTAAGGAATGCTCCTTTTTTATTACAAGCCATTACATACTCCGAGTGCATGAAGAGAATCCTTGAGGTCAGATTAAAGACTGCTGAGGTCCCTATGGTCAGATCGCAGCCCCGATTCTCCCACTGTGTTAAGGCGTTGCCCTGCTATATACTAATATGCAAATTAAGCGATTACATATTAATGTTATGAACGTTTCACCATACATTCTTCCGTATTTGGTAATGATGACCAGGGGTGTAAGCCTCTCTCGTCCTCTCAAGGGCTTACAGCAATCTTGCCATGTATACCTTAAATGGGGAGGCATACTGTACAGAAAATAGTTGATATTAAGATGACAGCCAATCGCTCAATTCTATGGTGCTAAAAGCTTTCTCCAATTTTACTTAAGACATCTGTTTACTCTGCGAATTCCTATAAGTTCAAATAAAGCAGACTCAAAAATACACCACACCCGCCTAAGGTATTTTCATCTCTTTCATCTGCTCTCTATCTTTCTGTTTCTTTCTGAGGCGGAATGATAAGTTAACTTTTTAAAATTGTATTAAAGTTCCTTGCTTCTTAACTCTCTCAAATTCTTATATGTGGTGCATGTCAGATGGCCTCCATCCAGCAGAATATCTCAGGTGGTATTTCGGAAAATGCTGACTTTTCAATATTAAGAAATACACCGTGACAGGTGCCCTCGGTACACTAAAGTTAAAGGGACATTTTTCTAACGTAGCGCCACTAAAACTGCCACATCTATGGACCGTTTTTGACAAAGCTACACAAGATGTATCTTCGTACTGTTTTTTTTTTTTATTGAAAAAAGTAACAGTAATTGGCTTTTTTTTACTTAAAGATAATGTCTATTTTACTAAAAAAAGATCTTCTCACAGTAGGAGCTGTCATGTGTTATTCATACTTGTATATCACTCTACCTGAATCAAGTGTTTCATTTAAGTCTTCATTTTGCTGTTGTGCATTCTCAGATGGCCAAGACTACTTTACCAGCCGGACCATCTTGGGCCATTATGCGACTCTCCTTCCCCGCTTAAGGTATTTTTATCCCTCCACAATCAACACACACAGACACAATGTTTGTTTGTTTACAGTACTGTAAGCTACATTGAAACTGTGATTCATCTATCATTATCTTTCTGCATTTCACAAACGTCAGTGGCTAATAGAAATAGATTTGGGAAACTTTATTTGTAACAATTTAGTGCATTGTGTTGCTTCATGTCTAAAGATTAATTGGTTTTATATTTTATCATAGACCGTCTGGACATCGACTCCCCCAACAGGCAGTTGGCCCATAAGCTTCACCAGTGCACCTTCCACCTCTCATTCCCCTGCTAAAGAGGTAAGTTTGTCTCCTTCTCAGCAGACACACAGGACAGGTTCATTTCAACTCAAATACAAAAACAGTTAAAACAGTGGAGGATAATTTCATCGAAGGTCAATTCTCAACAAGATAACCAATCAAGTAGCTTGACATATTTTCACTAATTAAATACTAATTTAAAGATAAATACAATTAGTGGAATATTACTTTTCTGAACGTTATTATTATTATTATTATTATTATTTTGTTAAATTCAGTCAATATTGTGAAGTTTCAGTACTACTACTATTAGTAACAATAGTGATGCCAATGATGACAACATAGTAATGATGATAGTGAAGTAATACTTTTATAACACAATTTCAGGGCACAGCGAGGGCACAAGGTAAGTGTGTTCAAACGGCAAGAGCCAGTCAGAGTCAGAGTGACCGTAGGTACAAGCGCTTCTCCAGAAACCAGTGCACCTGCATGTCCCTGACTTTTCTGGCTTATCAGAATGAGGGCTGTCAGTTCAACAGGGCTGTCCTCGATAGAGTGCTGGCACAGGGGGACTCACTCTATGTTAGAAAATAAAAAACAGCTAATTTGGGAGAAAAGATTCAAAGTAACCAGTCGAGGAAATGCCCGAACAAGTCCCAACAGACAAAAATCTGTACAATGTGCACATGCCTGATGTCAGATGTGGCTTACTGAAAGCCCAAGCATCCAGCCCTGGAGGAGAGCAGGGGTGGGTGCACCTCGTCACACAGCTAGGGTCTTTGGCAACAGAACATAGCAGTGCTGTAATCATTGTAAGTCCAGAGTGCATTGCAGTTTTCCGTGACAAATCAGGCAGGTATGGAGTCTTCGATTCACACTCCAGAAATGCAGCAGGCTTACCATACCACTTCGGAACTGCAATCACAATGACCTTCCCCAAACTCAGTGATCTGGCTGACCACCTGCACAAACTGTTTGCAAATCGTGGAGATTATGCAAGCTATGAGTTTGTGCCTGTTTCATTTGAAGCTGTTGGTTCCAGTGACGGTCCGCCACAATCAGCAGCCCAAACCCAAGAAACCCAATCTGAAACTGCCTTCTGCCCATTGCAAGCAGAGGTTGTGAGCGCTGAAGTCCTTGACAGAGATCTGAACGGCCATGACATCTCTTCAGCAGTCCCCCAAGCAACAACAAATTTTGTCAAGCTGAGCAAACAACAGCGTCTAAAAGCCAGGCGGAGAGCAACGGGTGACAGTGACGGCAAAGGGCAATGTGCACTAGTGTCTCAAGTAAAAGAACTAAAAAGGAAAAGAAAAATCCATCACAAAAAAAACAGGTATGCCAGCTGTCCAGATTTTAGAGGGAAAAAAATTAAGGCGGTGAAAACAAAATTTGTCCAAGACAGTCATCACCACAAACAACGGCTACTGTCATTTAAATGCTACTATGCGGATCCCAAAGTTCAGATTAATAAGAAGGAAAAAATCAAAAGACGGTATACAACAGATCCTGCTTTCAGGAGCAGACAGAAAAAGTACCTGACCCAGAGGTACAAGGCAGATCCCGCTTCTCGGTGTAGACAGAAAACCTACAGTACGTGTCCCAGAAATACAATACCAATCTTGATGTTAGAGAAAAATTGAAAAGGTATATGTCAACCAAATATGCATGCAACCAGACCTACAGGCATAAGCATAAGGAAAACTTCAACACTAAATATCACAATGATCCCAAATTCAGACTGCGTTGTATACAACGTGTCATAGAATTACCAAATTGGCCACAAATGCTGCCTTTCGCATAAATTACAAGTTGAAGAGGGCACTGGGACATAAAAGAAAGTACAGATTGATTGTAACCCACCGCCAGGAAACTCCTCAGGCCCTGATGAGTCCTGTGATGGAAGCAGCCATAGCATCATTCCGTGAAACTATTAGACACGGACCCACATACATTTGCACAGTCTGTAACAGAGCACTGTTTCCCAATCAGGTCAAGCTATGCAAGAGTGGAAAATATAGCAAAGACACCAAAGTGTCAGCAGCATGCTTTTGATAGGAAACTATGTTCATTTCTGTGACAACGACTGCTCTTCCCCTTGCTCTGTTCCAGCAGAGAGACTTGTAGAGTGGATCTGCCACACACGTGACAACCATTTGACCAGAGGCAAAATGCCAACCATTGCAGTAGCAAACAATCTGGAATTGGCACCCACCCCTCCAGAATTGGCTGCACTTAATGTGCTCGAAAGGCAGCTCATTGCTAAAATCCTCCCATTCGCCAAAATCATGGCATTGGCGAAAGGACTACAGAGAGCTGTACACGGAGCAGTTGTGTGCGTTCCATCAGAGGTAGCAGCAACCGTGAACACTCTTCCAAGGCCCAACACTGAAGTGCAGCTACTGCAAGTGAAATTGAAAAGACATATTAAATACAAAGGTCACCAGCACTTTTACACCGTCAACATGAAGAATGTGCTGGCTGGCCTGACCAAACTTAAAGAGATACATTCAGAGTACAAAGATGTGTCTATTGATGAGAATGCCACCTTTGAGAGTCTTCATCAAGATTCGGCTGATGAAGAAGAGTCGCAGCTCATCAATGCAGAAGCTGCGCAACCAGAGCAAGTCGTAGAGTGTGAGATAGACCTGGAAGACGTGTTCAAAAGCAAAAATTAATCAGACCTGCCCAAGGAAGCAGACAAAGGAAAGGAAGACATTAGACCTGGTTTGGCTCTGGACACCTGCATGCAGCCACCAGACATTGCACAGGAAATCCTTTCGTATGGTGAAGGAACATTCAGCATTGCACCAGCTCATGTCAACATTCTATGATGCAGTGCTAGGAAGCCTGATCAGGTATGGCATGACGGCTTGGTTTGGGTCCCTTTCTGTTAAAAACAAAAAAATCAAAGATCATAAAAATGGTTAATACAGCAATGAAATTGATTATGAATGATAATCCCCAAACACTCCAGAGCATCTTTGAAGAGAAGGTCCTCAGATTGGCCTTTGGGGGAATAAAGGACACATCACACATCATGTTTACTGAGTACAACTTGTTACCCTCTGGTAAAAGATACAGAGCCTGTCGCACCAAAAATAATTGTTTTAAAAACTCTTTTGTATCTACCTCAATCGGCCTTCTGAACAAGTTGCCAGTTGTACATTACAACAATTACAAAGCTGAAGGTTTGTTTATCTTTTTTAATATACTCCGCTTCTTACACACCTCTATATTTTAATACACTACATTTTTAATACACCTATTTTAATACTCTTCTTTTATATATTGCTTTTAAGGACAATCCTGCAATTGTGTTTTGTATTGTGCCAGTTGATGCACTCTATTGTGATTTGGCTTGTGTTGCTATTGTGTGTCTATCACTGTTGTTGTATTTATTGTTACTGTTGCTGTACGGTAAAAAGCACTGACTGCCCAAAGCGAATTTCCCTAGTTGGGGACAATAAAGTTTAACTGAACTGAACTGAATTTAGTGCAGTCTGTTGGAGGCCATGCACAGTCAGCTGTTTTTGTTATTCTTTGATTGTCACTTACACGGGACTCACACAGGAGACGTAAGTGCTGCGTAACGGCTGCGCCGAGTTTTAGCTCCGTCCTTTGCTCTGCGTCAACTCACACTGGGGGCGCGTTGGCCGCGTAACGGCAGCGTAGTGAGCCGGCCGTATTCACGCGAGATCACGGGATCACGCGAGAATCCTGGACATACGCGAGACCCCACGATAAACAGTGTATAAAGAAAACAACAACAAACAGCTGACTTCTCTTCTCCGATGTGGAACAGATTATAAAAAGCATCTGTTGTGTCATAAATTATTGTGTGTTGTTCCACTTCAACAATTAGTCTCTCATCGTTCATGTTGAGACCCTTTGATTGATCTTTGATCACCTGGTGCCACCGGTCATGACGTAACGTTGATGTGAATTGTGATAAGCTACATGAACTGCGTATTGTGTTTTATTTTGAAAGGGGGCGGAAGTTTATTATGTTAATTCTGTGTCGGATTTCCTGGTGGTGCGATCTGCTTTGTTGAAATTTACGAGGTTTAGCAGCGGCTTGCATCAAAAATAGAAATGCTGCAGAATGCTCGCACCGTGGTGCGGAGAGACGCTTCTGAGACGCTCCGCAGCGCACCCTGTGTGAGTGCTCTCATTGATTAGACTGGCAGCTATCTGCTCCGGTGACTGCGGCGCAGCCGTTACGCGGCACGTATGCCTCCGGTGTGAGTGCGCCTACTTTTCAAACAAAGAACTAATTCTAATCTCACACAAAGGGTTTCACAGAAGAACATGTCGCTGGTTGGGAGAGGAGGAGGATGAGGAAGTGCTGCTGTCCACCTGATGGCCGCCACCTTTGCTCCTTATATAACAGGTGCTTTCAGCTGCAGCCAATCACGGGCTAGGAACGGAAATCACTCCACCAATCGCCTCCCGGGGATGACACATCCCTGTTTGCATGTGAAATTGACACAAAACACAAGCCACACAAGCAAACACACAGCAAACGACACACAATATGACCACAGTCATAACAGTAATATCTTGTCTTAAGAAGAAGGGCGGGGTTGTACATCTGTAGGTTGATTGAATTTACTACTACAATTGCAAAGTTGAGTCTAGGCATCACAAGTTACAAAGACAAAAGGATCTGGTATCTTATGTTAAGGATGGTTGATTGAATTTACTATTACAATGTAAACAACAGGGAAAAGAAGAATATTCATATTACTATTGATAAATGCAAAAAAAACTTTAAATATGTGGCTGCAAAGGGATTTAACATTGTTTGGGAGGATATTGTTAACAAAGGTTGAATCATTATCCAGATTAGTTTTAGCATACTCCCTAGCCATCCCAGCAAGAATTATAAATGAAATTATTTTTCAAATTTCAATTGCATATGGAAAAATAAACATCACTATATCAGAAATAGAGACTTGGAAAAGGACTATAAAGATGGTGGTATAAAAGCAAAAAAGGCAGCAGGTGCTAATGGTAACACATGGAGGACAGCACAGGATCCATCGTCTGGCGGTGGTTTGGTTTCGGAAGGAAGATGTTGAACAAATGTAGTGGAAAAATTATTTTCACCTCTGTTTTACTTTTTTAATGCTTACTTTACTTTACAATTATATTTTTGTGTTTAACTTTGTATGAACTCGTCCTATCTAGGAGACTGCCTCCTGATGGGTTGATATATGTTTGAGTGTAGACATTTCTCTCTGTCCCAGAGATGTTGGTACCAGCCACAGTGTGGAAGGGGGAGTAAACCAGATATTTACGAGGGTAACCCCCCCTTTGCATTTGGAGTCTCTCTTTTATTACCTCAGAGGAGAGGGAGGGGGAGAAATTTCTACAAAAGGAGCAGTTGAATGTATTATCAGCAGAGAAAACTTTGAGATTGTTGTACTCGTACTGTTGTCTCTCCTTGGCCAAGAATAAAACTCTCATTTAATACTGATCGTGTTCTCAGTCTTTATCGAATTTCCACGACAAACTTGGCGTCACGAACAGTGACCAGTGGAGTGTGTGGAAATGTATAATAATGTTTGAATTAAAATAGATGTGTGTTAAATGTATCTGGGTAAGTATAAGGTCACACAGAGTATATTGCTTTTGAGTGTTGTGTAACTAGTATAAGTGTTTTTGCAGGAGTTGCAGGTTCAAGGCCTACACACAGAGAGAGAGATAAGCAGAGAAATAGGAGACTCCCCTTGGTTAGAACTGAAAGCAGACACAGAACATCTTACTATTGTGGATTATATTATCTGAAGTGCCTAATAATCATTTAAAGATATTAAACTGTGTGATTATGTTGAACTATTGCTTTTAAGAATGTTGTATAACCAGCAGAGTGTTTTTGCAGAAGTTGCAGTTTGTGTCTGAGTGCAAACCTACGCCTGAGGTCTGTGTGTGAGCACAACTAGAAACTGTTACAAAGCATCTGAATCTAGGCACAGAGTGTACCCAAGGACACGATGGTCCGAAAAAAGAGCACACACACACGCACCCAGGCAACGGCCGCACCCAGCAGACTACCCTGTATGAAGATAATAACAAATATGTTACCGCTTGTGTGAATTAATAAAACTAGCTGGAGCCTGAGAGAGCTCAGAACTCAGCTGGGTGTGATGGTGAACAGACTGCGGAGTCTGTCAAAGCTGTGTTCTCCCTCTTGCAACAGGTGAAACTGGAGTACTTGTCTTTGTCTTCTTTAAACTCAATATCTCTCTGCTCTACATCAGGTCTACAGAATTCGGGGTGGTTTGAATCACCACAACAATTTGGGGGCTCGTTCGGGATCAACTGTAAAGTTGAAACAGACCTGAACGGTAAAAGCAATTAGGCTGCTTTGGGCTTAAGGACCAGGTACGAACGATCAAAGGACACGGGCCATGGCAACATAAAGGTAAGCAGAAACTTGATCAGCAATGACCACCACTAAATTGAAACTTGTCCTAGGTCTCAGTAGTAACTTGTCTATAAATTAAGAGATGTGAATTTGAGAAAACAAAGGCATCAAACTGTGATGTTTTAAACGAAAAAAAAATAAAAATAAATAAATATGCCAAAGTCTGTGAGTTGAAGATAGCGAGACCAGTATTAGGAACCTGTGAGCATCTATTAACAAGACCAGAACTTTGAGGTAAAATAAGCTGTGAGTCCTCTGGATAGCAAGACCAGTAATTAGACAAAACCTGTGAGCGTCCATTGACAAGACCAGTGTCCTCGAGTGTGGCAACTCCCACAATATTCTGACGAGGTATTGTTTTAGCTGGGTTGGAGGCCCGGGCAGGTGAGGACCCCGAAGTTAGATTCAGTAAAGAATCTTACAGTGTATTAGCTTGCTCTTTAAAACATCGAATGTCCTATATGTGTTGATTTTACATGTATTTGTACACACTTACATATAGTGCTAGAAAGTAGTACAATCACGAGTGTGAATGGTGAAGGTTCTGAACGCTGAAACATAACTGCCCTATCTAGGCGGTTGTGGATGTAAGTGAACAGTCCTCCACATGACTGATATGTAAGGTCTGGTATCATGATTCAAGGCTAGTCGGCCAGACCTAGATAAAACATAACATAATCTTTGAGAAGCTAAAAACCCCCGCCGGGAGTTGTTCATAAATAAAGTACACTAGAACAACAAGATCGGAGTTAAAAGGTCCCAGTAAAAACTCAGAAGCACGTCTGGAAACACAATAGCTTAGTTTGAACGTCCATAATCACTCCTACAAAACCAGTCAATACACGCACACACAGGAAGAAGACAAATTTGGGGTAAAGCATGTATGTGAATGTGTATGACTGCTAGAGGAAAGTGAGTTGAAGTAACGGTGACAACGTAAAGCAGTGGTCTGTTGAAGTAGGCTCACTGGAATCTAGATTAAGAATTTATTTGTGTTGTGAATAGTACGAACAAAAGATCAATAGTACTTTTATTCAGAAACTCTATAGCACTCTTATCCGATAGTGGTAAATTGATAAAGTTTGGCAGTTTGAAGACAGAGACTCTGACAATATGGACGGAGAGTTTGACAGAGAAACAGACGATGGGGGGTGGGGACCCAGCAGCTCGTACAAGACTGTGACTGAACAGCTGTTAGAGATGCAGCGTGTAGTGCGGAGCATGCACGGTAGTAAAGACACAGATGAGATTATGAAACAGATGAGAGAGGATGTGAGTAAGGTTGTATGTGTATGTTGGATGTGAGAAGGGAGAGACAGAAAGTGATAAGCCCTGGTTGTATACAAGCCCTGGTTGTTAAATTACCTCCCATAAGTGAAGGAGGCACCCCGTGGCTTGCACCGCTTGATAGCCTGACCGCAGGACAGAGATTAGCCTTAGGAGACTTCAGGGCAGTTATATCCAGGTGCCTCACTGGAGCAGACGTTAGGGAAATGGAGATAGACGCATAAACAAACCCACTAGGCGATGACACACCATTCACACGCGTCAGCACAGCAGTAGGCAGGGCCATGAGAGCTAAGTATCCTCTCCCCAATGCAGCAGCCATGCCCAAGATAAAATGGGATCCTAAGCAAAATCCCAGAGAGTTTCTAGATAAGAGCAAAGACACATGGATTAAACGCCCAACAGGTAGGGACTCCAGACCTCTGTCCGGTGCCCCACTGGGCGCCACAGCCCCCACCTTTGCAGCCACCACACAGAGACGGACAGTATCCGAGGGGGAGGGGCGCATGGAGAGGGGGACGAGGAAGGGGTGGAAACGAAACGAGGTGGGCGGCGTCACCTGGAGATCGTTGTCACCACTGTGGAGCTCAAGGCCATTGGCAACGTGACTGCCCCCATGGAAACAGCAGAGTGGATCCAGCTAACCCCTACCCGGCCGGAAGGGGGAGGGGACAGAATGGCCCGCCTTTACCCTACACCCCTGGCACCGCCCTATGCCCGACTGGAGGAGGAGGCGCCACCCAGATGCCAGTCACAGAATGGGACCGCTGGGAGGGGTGTGGAGACCAATATCAACAATGTCACACCCCACAGAGAGGCCAAGACAGCATTAACCTGGCAGATCCAATGCTGTCAATGAAAGTAGGAGGACAGACTGTGAGACACTCGTATGTGCACTCCCCCACAGTGCCACTAAACTTGTTAGGAAGAGACCTCCTGATAAAACTGGGAGCCTCTATCCTCTGTAGTCCGGATGGATTAAAGGTGACTCTACCTGATGGCACCATGTTCCACTGTAAAGGACCAGCCACTGGAGGGCAGTATCTACTCCAACCCATTGAAGAAACATATGCTGACATTTATTGGGGAATGCTCCAACCAGAAACTGTTCGAACACCCGGTGTGCTTTCTGCCTACCTACAGTGGAAGCCCTGGATCGTCGATCGTTTTATGATAGGCTGCAGACAGATTGGTATCAAGACAAATTTCAGGATCAATTGGAAGGGAAAGATTGGGTATTTAACATCCAGAACATATATGTGGCGCCTGAGGGGGTAGCAGCGGGGGTTAATCTGAGTCCAGAACAATTAGAGTGGTACATGATGTCTGACGAGGCTGCACCACACGTCTCACTGGCTCTGCACCCACAACATCAGGCTAAAGAGTTAGGAGGCATGGTAAAGCGAGCATTTATCACTCTCGAACAAGCATTAGCTTACGCAGCAGAGCTAGCCACGCCAAACTACCACCTACCTTTCCACCTAGATGTCTCTGTAACAGAAAACTGCATGAATGGTATTCTGTTCCAGAGAAAAGGGGGAGATAGGATAATACTGATGTACAATAGTGTAATGCTAGACAACATGGAAAAAGACACCCACAGTGCACACAACACGCGGCAGGGATAGCAAAGCTAATACAAAAAACTGCACACATGGGTCACCAGTTAAACGTCCTGACAACACATAGTGTGGTGGCTTACGTCAACTCAGAGACATTCACAGCTAGTGACGCAAAAAGCAGAAAGAGCAGAAGGAGTGGCAGTCATTGAAGCACTCAGACTAGGAGAAGCACAGGAAGTCAACATCTACACAGACTCAGCATACGCAGCAGGAGCAGTGCATGTAGAGTTAGGGCAGTGGTTGAGAGCAGGGTTTCTGACAGCCGGTAATAAACCAATCAGACATGAGACTGAGATGAAAGAATTGGCCGAAGCACTATTGTTCCCAAAAAAGTAGCAGTCATAAAATGTAAAGGACACAATGTAGGGACAGACAGAGTGACACAGGGAAACAACGCAGCCGACCAAGCAGCAAAACAGACAGCAGGCTACATAGACAGGGCAGAAAAGACAGTACTTATGTGTTCAGAGACTGAGCTACAACCAGAAATCGACATGACCAGAGTAATCAAACTACAAAATAAGGCGTCTCCCCAAGACAAGTCACTGTGGAAAGCCAGAGGGTGCACAGAGACAGACGGACTACGGAGAGGACCAGACGGCCGACCCATTTTACCTCCAGGACTAAGACAGACAGCCATGGAAGAAGCTCATGGGGTGGGACATGTAGGCGTAGCACAGATAATGAGAAATCTTGGTAACTGGTGGCATCCATTTCTAAAAGACATGGCTCAGTACTTGATCAAAACATGTGAACAATGTACAAAGTTTAACACCAGACCAACTATTAGACCAGAACTAGGAAGGTACCCCCTAGGGGCCAAACCAGGAAAAGAGATTATCATAGACTACACAGATATGATAGGCTCAGTCAGGGGTTACAGGTATGTACTAATGTGTGTGGATGCGTACACAGGATGGCCAGAAGCCTGGCCAACCAAAAAAAGAGGACAGTAAGTCGGTAATAAAGTTTCTGGTAAATCAGTACATCCCCAGACACGGTTTCCCCTGAAAAAATCAGGTCAGATAACGGTACCCATTTCAAGAACCAGGACCTCCAGAAAGTGGAGGCCATGTTGGGACTCAAACACGCTTTTGGTACAGTATATCATCCCCAATAATAAGGTAAAGTGGAAAGAATGAATCAAACTGTCAAAGTCAAATCGGGCAAGTGGCTTCCCTGGATTAGAAAAGAAATCCGGCCTCCAACCTCGATCAACAATTAAGAGACGGGAGGACTGATCATTTTGTCCGTGATCACCGGCGTTGGGATTCAACAAACTCAAAAGAAAAAGAAATTTGGTGAGACACTTTCAGTTTCTTGAGAAAAAAAAAAAAAGAAGACTAAAAAAAAAAAAAAAAAAAGAGATGGAAGAAAAAAATAGAAGTAAAAAAAAGAGAAAAGAGGCATAGTGTGGTGAAGGGGTAAAACTTGACGAGTGGCGACTAGACGGGTTGGTTAAAGTCCAACCTTGGATGGGTTTGGTTAGAGGCCAACCTTAGATCAAGATTGGTTAAAGGCCAATCTGGGATTGGCAGGAGTCCAATCTCTGTACTTTGGGTACAAGTCTTTTTGGAGTGATTGAGACTTTAAAACGAATCACCCTTCTCCGGGGACGCCTGTGAGAATAAAAGAGAGCTCTCACCCATTATTGAAAAATGGGAATAGGAAAGTCTAAGTTGCTGACTCCTCCAGGAGGCCCCATGGTCACCATTATGACCTCAAAATATGGTTCTGAATGTATTGATTGTCTTAATGCATGGACAAATGAATTTGGGTTCCCTAAAGGGGGATCCCTGAGCATGAAAGAGATAAGTCAGTTAGAAAGAAAATTAGACTATAAGGAGTCAGAAATAGAAAAACATAGGAAGTGTTTGAGTAACTGGAAAGCAGAAGCTGACAGACGAGAGAGATTGCAGTGTCAGAAGGAATTACCTAGAGATAAAGAATAGTGAAAAACAGAAAATGAGAAAACACAGGGTCCACCACCATATGTTCTTTCACCTCTTACTGCACCCACTTCTGTGTATTCTGTTACAGAACTGCAGGCCCTGAAGGTGAACCCTGACCTAGACTCCTGTCCCTTTCAACGAACACCTGCCGTGTCCGGAGCAATGGGAGGATACGACAAGCCAGATCAACATGTGAAAGAATAAGAGAAGGAAGAATATGGAGATGTCGTGCTGCCTGCATCACCGCCACCTCCCGTACCACCAGTATTCAAGTCAACACACACCATGCAGACCAGACTTCAAGTCTCTAAGACTGACACACCGACTGCTTCGACCTTTCCCATGGTCGAGGTGGCTGGACCGGATGGTCCTATCCTCGTGCATCGGCCATGGACAGCAGCTGATGTAAGAGAGGCGGCAGAACACCTGCCAGATCCACGCAACTCAGGAATGAAATTTATTGAACAATTTCTGAATTTTTGTCAAGAATTCCGACCTACAGGTGTTGAAATACGAAGAATTCTGGCAAAGAGACTTGGGCCAGGAGACCTGCTTAAAATCTCCCAACGTATTCCCAAGCCTGAGTTGAAAATTGTTCACGTAGATTGGGCTCATGCTAAAAACATGGAGTATCGGGATGCGCTCCTTGAGCTAGGTGACGCACTGAGGAAAGCCTTTCCTCCCAAGATATGTCTAAAATAGCCAGCTGCAAACAAAAAACAGAAGAACAGGTCGATGACTATGTATCCAGATTGACTGCCATCTTTAATGAACATAGTGGGCTGGAGCAGCCAGGGCATATCGGTGCGCAGCCTGGTGCATCGGAGAGCCACCTCTGCAATTCCATCCTCGCAGGCATGCTCCCTGAGTTACAGGATATTGTTATCCGCACATATGTGGGGTGCAAAGAAGAATGTCGACCGAATGATCTCAAGCGACATGCACGCCATGCACAACTGACTCAGCAACAGAAGAAGAAAGCCAAGCAGGAAAAGACTGAGAAGGAACTGCTTATGGCAGCCCTCACTATGTATTCTGCATAGGCAACCATGCAGGGGCAGCGAGGACAAGGCAGAGGCCGTGGACGCGGGGGAAAAGGAGGTGGTAGAGGAGGCAGACGAGGAGGTCAGCACGGACAAGGCTCTGAAGATCCCAACACCTGTTACAGGTGTGGCAAAATTGGACACTGGTCTAGAGACTGTCCCATGAATGCTTCGGATGAACAGGCACGAGCACACGGCACGTCTGATTGACAGGGACAGGACGAAGGGCGAGGGACATCACCCGAAGGCTCTGCAGAACAGGGAAGTGAAACACACACACAGCCACATGCATGTTTACATAATGATGACAGCCAGGAGCACACACACCAGCATGTTCATGCTCATGTACATAATGCTATAAGATATATTGAACAGAAAAACACACCACAGGTTGAAACTTATGTACAATATGCAGGTGATCCTAAAACTGTTTTTCCTTTATATGCGTTGACAACAGAAGGGACTGAAGTGATGTTTTTGGTACATTCAGGAGCTACAAATTCTGTGATTATGGCTTCCACATTTTCACACACACCAAAAATGACTGGTAACCATGTGTATTCTGTCGGAGCATCTGGCCAATCGATTAAAGAAAGAGTGATCGCTCCTCTGCGTTGTATTACACCAGAGGGGGAGCAAATAAAGCATGCATTCTTATTCTCACATCTCTGCCCTGTTAATCTGCTCGGCAGAGATCTCATGTGTAAATTGGGGATATGTTTGATATCGACTCCGGACCGGTTAAAGGTGAGTTCTCTCACCTCCCTGACAGGACCCGATGAATCATTGATAGCTGTTATGCATGATCCCCGACAATTGTTGTATGCATATCAGTGGAAGTTAGAGGCTTCTGCATCCACTGATCAGCTGATACAAAAAATAAGAACGCTTGTGTCTCCTACAGATACAGATTTTCTAATAATCAATGAATTACATTGTACATCTCATGTGAATCTTGGCCCGGACTCTGACTATGAACACACATGGCTCCAAGTGACACAAGAACGACTGACTACGGTCTCCCTTTTCTGGGATGACCACCGCGCAGCGATTTCTGTTTGTTTGACTGAGAATCAGAAAAGACTTTTTGATGCAAATAATTGTTTTCATCACGTGTCTTTTTCCAAACACGTGAAGGATAGGTGGGAAGATTTGGGGTTGTTTGTAGAAAGATGTGTATATATTCAAGACTGGCAAAGCACAAGTGACCCATTGGTCACTTACTCTCCTCAGCTGCAGGTATATAAACAGTCATTACAGTCTTCTTTCCACGGCACACGCACTGTGCAGTTGTTGCCGCTGAACGACTCATTCTCACACAAGAAATATGTCTTACTATCAGCAGAAAATGTTAAGCATGTACCTGCTCTGAAGGAAGTGCCTGATATTCTGTGGGCAAAGCATAAATATGATGTAGGACTAATTCAGGGTTGTGAGCCAGTAATGATAACTGCAAAATCTGACTTTCGCCCATGCAAACAACAATATCCTTTAAAACAAGAGGCTATTGATGGCATTACTCCAGTGTTCAATCACCTTTTGCAAGCAGGCGTAATTGTTCCATGTCCTGATTCTCCGGTTCGCACACCTTTATTCCCTGTCAAAAAGATTAGGGATGAAGGCCAACCAGTTGAATGCTGCAGTACAGCCACGTGCTCCTAATGTTCCAAATCCCTACACTATTTTATCACAAGTGCCTGCAGATGCTAAGTTTTTTTCAGTGGTTGATCTCTCAAATGCCTTTTTCAGTGTGCCAGTGCACCCTGATAGTCAATTTTGATTTGCTTTCACCTTTAATGGCAAACCATACACATTCACTCGGTTGTGTCAAGGTTATTGTGAGAGTCCAACTATTTACAATGCAGCTCTTTAGGACAGCTTAGAGCCTTTAGTCCTGACCCCCGGGACAGAATTGTTGCAGTATGTTGATGATTTGATGATTTGTAGCCCCACTAAAGAACAGTGTGAGGCTGATACAGTGACTCTGTTAAGGCATTTGGCTGATCATGGGCATAAGGCCAGTTTGTCTAAACTTCAATTTGTACAGCAGGAAGTTGTTTGTTTTTGGGTCATGTGATCACAGCAGAGGGCAAATCCCTCTCACCCAAACGTGTAGAAGCTATTCAAAAATTGCCCAGACCTCTGACAAAAAAACAACTAATGTCTTTCTTGGGAATGTGCTCTTATTGTCGACAGTTTATCCCTAACTATGCTGAGTTAGAGGCCCCACTGGGAGCCCTAATTTATGGTAAAGGTCTACAATCTTCAGACCGTTTGACCTGGACTCATGATGCAACACAGGCATTCACTGATTTGAAGCTTTTATTGCAGTCAACTCCCACATTAGGCCTTCCAGACCCACTCAGGCCTTTTACTCAGACTGTGGATGAAAAGAATGGTTGCATCAGTTCTTTTGCAGGAACATGGAGGGCGGCTGAGACCAGTGGCCTATTTCTCTTCTAAGTTAGACCCAGTGGCTGCTGGACTGCCTCGCTGCCTCAGGGCAGTAACGGCTGCAGAGAAAGCTGTTTTAACTTCTAGGGAAATTGTTGGATATTCTGATCTAACTCTTCTTGTTCCCCATGCAGTCTTTATGATCCTGTTGGAACAAAAAACATCACATCTTTCAACAGCACGTTGGTTAAGATACAACACTGTTTTGTTGGATATGCCTAACATTACTGTGAAAAGATGCACTGTTCTTAACCCTGCCACTCTTTTACCTTCTCCAGATGATGGTGAAGCTCATGATTGTGTTGCTATTCTTCAACAGGTTTGCACACCCAGACCCGATCTGCGAGGGACTCCTCTTACTAACCCTGATCTTGTCTTTTACGTTAATGGTTCTGCCTTTCGAGATACTCAGTCTGGGTTAAACAAAGTGGGCTTTGCTGTATGTGATGATCACTCCATAGTGCAATCGGGCTCTTTGCCCTCTAACTATTCAGCACAGGCCGCTGAATTGATAGCTCTCACTGCGGCTTGCACACTAGCAAAAGGTCACTCAGTGACTATCTATACAGATTCTCGCTACGCCTTTGGTGTGGTGCATGATTTTGGCGCACTATGGAAACACAGAAATTTTCTTAAATCTGATGGAAAGCCTATCTTACATCATGACAATGTTTTAGCTTTATTGGATGCTATTCTTTTGCCAAAACAGATTGCAGTTGGCAAGTGTCAAGCCCACACAGGTGACACAGACTCTGTATCTAAAGGCAATGCGCGAGCGGATGCTGCAGTTAAGCGCGCTGCTGATTTATCACTCCCTCCTCCCCCAGCTGAGGCGTTTGTGTTTTTTCTCACAAACACTCCCCGACTCTCTCTATGCATTTCAGTCATTTGCCTCTCCTCCTGAAGTAACCAAGTGGAGAGCATGTGGAGCTCAATACAGAGATAAGGTTTGGTTTGGTCCGGATGGACGGCCCTGTTTACCTAAACACTTTTTTCCTCATTTTGCTAAATTGACACACGGGTTAGACCATGTTTCAAAAGGGGGAATGTTACAGGCAATAACACAACACTGGTTTACAAAGGGTTTTGCAGCATATGCACAGAAATATTGTCAATCTTGTGTTATTTGTGCAACCTACAATGCAGGAAGAGGTATTCCTGTCCCTGCAGCAGCACACTCACCACCAGATAAACCATTTGATCACTTAAGCTTTTCCAGCAAAACATGCTAACAGCCATGCAGTCACCAAGGCTCTGTTAACAGAAATCATTCCACGATGGGGAATTCCATCAAGAATCAGTAGTGATAACGGCACACACTTTGTAAACGCTGCAGTGGAGGCAGTGGGACAGTTCTTAGACATTGACATGAAAAAACATTGTGTATATCATCCACAGAGTGGGGGAGCAGTGAAGAGAGAGAATGGTACACTCAAAGCAAAACTTGCTAAATGTTGTAAAGAAACAGGTTTGTCCTGGACGGATGCACTCCCCATTGTTTTGTCTTACATACTTAACATGATTGAGTATTGGAAACTGCTCTCTGGTATGTTGTCTCAAGTTTCTCAACAGGTTAAAGCAGCCCTCCCTTAGCAGGCCACAGGTCCCCTACACTTGATCCAGCCTGGCGATTGGGTGGTGATAAAAAACCTGCGAAGGAAGCACTGGAGGTCTGAGAGGTGGCAAGGGCCGTTCTAAGTGTTACTCACAACACACACAGCGGTGAAGGTCACAGAGAGAGCAACTTGGATCCACGCCCACCACTGCAAGAGGGTGCCCAACCCCACGGAGTCGTAACCCCACCAAGCCTGCAGGAGTACACTCGCATGAACACACGTAAAGTGAGGCTGCGTTGATTCATTATAGTAAGCAAGTGAGAGCCTAGCACCGCTTCTACTGCACCGATGACTACACTGTGTAGAATATAATACTTGAGCACAAAAACACAAGTCAACTTGATTGACCTTCGAGGGATGATCATCATGGCTGATCAAAGACGATATTTGGGTTGTGGGATGAGATGCATTCTGTGGTTTTTCCTTTGTGATTGCATTTTTGATTTTTTTCCTGGTATAGTGTGACATTTTTGGCAGACCACCTGGATAATGTCACTTTTTCCATGTCTTTGTTTGCTAATCAGACCATAAATCGCTTTATATTACTTTCAACCACTCAACAATCTCATCGTATGACTTTGCTGAAACATGAGATGGCCCTAGATTATCTTGCTGCACGTACCGGTGGTTTGTGTGTAACCCTTAATTTGACTGGTGATGCATGTGTGACTTTAATTCCTGATGATAGTGACAATATAACATCTGTTATTCATGCACTTGAGAAGATTCGAGATGAGTTTGGGCCCTCTGCTTCGGCAGGAACCTCCTTTAATGCGTAGTTGAGCTCTAGATTCGGACCCTGGGGCGCAATGGTTTTCCAACTTTTGATACCTGTACTTAACACCCTAGGATTAATATTATTCTTTCGTACATGCACTCTGACCTGTATGAAAGCCTTGATGCATCGTTGGATAGGCGAGACAGTGACTGGTCAGTATGCACTCTTGTCACAGGCTGAATTTTTGTCAAAGGAAGATCCTTTTCCTGTTAGTGATTGTGGTTCCTCAGCTTCGTCTGAGGATGAGATGTAAACATATGATTTCTTCCCCTTTTTATTTTTCTTTATATATACTTTTGTAATCGACACCGCAGGGTGTATCCTTCACAAAATAGTAAATGTCTATTTCTAACAGGCAATCTGTATGATGACATGTCTTAAATCCTTGTGAATTGTCATGTTTGATGTAAAATGACTGTATTTTTTGATTAATGTGTAATCAAAAGGGGGTAAGTGTAGTCGAAAAATTCTTTTCACCTCTGTTTTACTTTTTTATGCTTACTTTACTTTACAATTATATTTTTGTGTTTAACTTTGTATGAACTCTGTCCTATCTAGGAGACTGCCTCCTGATGGGTTGATATATGTTTGAGTGTAGACATTTCTCTCTGTCCCAGAGATGTTGGTACCAGCCACAGTGTGGAAGGGGGAGTAAACCAGATATTTACGAGGGTAACCCCCCCCTTGCATTTAGAGTCTCTCTTTTATTACCTCAGAGGAGAGGGAGGGGGAGAAATGTCTACAAAAGGAGCAGTTGAATGTATTATCAGCAGAGAAAACTTTGCGATTGTTGTACTCGTACTGTTGTCTCTCCTTGGCCAAGAATAAAACTCTCATTTAATACTGATCGTGTTCTCAGTCTTTATCGAATTTCCACGACAACAAACAACGGTGATAAGCAAAATATGTTGCAAAAGCATCGCTTTAAAATGTAGCAGTACATCAAATTTATATCATCATTTGAGAAACCACCCGCTAGAAAATGAAGAGTGCTTGAAACTCCGCACGACAACATCTCAGGGCGGTGCCATATCAAAGAAAATGCTGAAGCAACTGGTGTGATTGTATGCATCAAAGTGTTAATTCAAGGCTATGGCAAAATATTGAGATATATATCGTGTATCGTGACATGGCCTGAAAATATTGCGGTATTAATAAAAGGCCATATTGCCCAGCCCTAGGTGTGACTAACAATTCATAAGCAGCTGCCACATTTGGTTTTAGATTCTGCAGAAAATTTCCACAGCGAAAATTCATGTTCATCTTGTTTTATTCCAGCATTAATATCCCACTTTTGTGTGAATCTTGGTATGAATTCAGATGCAGACTCTTTTGCTTCCTGAACGCAGTGAACTACTATTGAGAAGTCAGTATGTTTTGTACGCATTTGGTTATTGCATTTTTTACTTCAGCGTTTAATCAATAAATCAAAGTTTTGGGTGAGGCCATTACCCACCCTCAGCTGCTCAGAGAAAACAAACTCATCTTAACACAAGATCCACTCAGTTCTGCAAGTGAACTGGATTAGGTGTCTTTCTGGTATTCTTCCATGAACTCAGAAGTCCATGGTTTTTAAACTGCGGTGTTGTCAATCATTATTTTAACAAGCATTATTGAAGATGTTTGTGACACTTCAGAGGCAGGGGCAAAGTTGTTTTCCTATGTGCCTCTGTGTTTCTGGTCTGCCTAATCAGAGTGTAAATTCAGATTTAGGCATTTATGTAGTAGCGTAGACAAAGTGTGCTTTTAAGTAGCGCCAGTTTGATTTTTATCCTAACATATATGGTTTGAATTAAGTGATAAACAGCAATAAAGGAGTTAAGACTACACTATTATGGTTATTACTAATATAATTTGAGCACAAACTGCACCATTATGGTATGGTTTAACATAATCAATTTGGAGTTGAAATTTATTCTGAGTTGACTTAAAGTGTGTGAAACGTATTAATCAAGTAGAAACATGTGTTAATCAAGTTTGATGAAAATTGTACTACACCAAAATAGTATGTAATGGTTGTAACAATATTTATTCAAAATACTTTAAACAGTTTTTCTTCTTTGCAGTAGAAAAAACCGGTAACCTATGAAAATGTAAGTAAAAATGTAACTTGGAGTTGAACAGAGTTAACTTTAATGGTATAATCCTTGAAGAGGGAGAGCAGAGATGTTTTGTTTTGGCATTACTATCTGCACTCCCTCATCACTAAGGCTCACATGCCATTTATCCATTCACACAAAAGAGAAGTGAAGTCTATGACGATTCCAGCTGGTATTTGTGGAGAAAACATCTTGTTTTAGCATACTGCTTATCAAAGACAGGCTGACCATCTAATTTCACATTGGTTTTCTGATCTTTTACAGAAGTGGTGGTCTGAGGTAAAAGGACGAAAATTCACTTCTTTTTCATCCCCAGTGTATATACAATTAGCACCAACATTTCCCACAGGACACAGAGTAGATGATCCCCGATCTTGACTTAAACAAAGCGCGTACTTTTAAACTCCCCTGGAATTGTCTTTTCTACAGTTTCAATCTCAGGTGGACCTCTCTGTGCCAAGTGCAGCGCGAAACTGCCCTGGAAACCAAAACAGCCCTGTAGTGGCAACGCGGGGGTCTTAAACCCAACCCTCCCCCCTTCAGAACCACACACTCTGTTCTGTAATCAATATTTCTGTTGCAGCTCCTTCTGTATTTTGTTTAAAAAATTTTTACACCATTGTCAGCTTCCTTGATTTCTCACTTTAAATCAAAATGCCAATTAAACATCTAACTGGGAGATTTGTATGACTTATATGTTCCGAGCAATGCCCCCAGAGGTTTCAGCCAGGACACTGTCCCCAAGACAGTGAACTTCCTTACTCCCCTAAGGATAATTAGAGACACTCTCAAAGTACATCAGAAGTGCCTGAGTCGGTCTCACATTCTGCCCAACTCATCCTGGTGGATAGACTTTAAACCCCAAGATAACACCACAAATACTACACGCCCAGAATTAGTCAAAGAGAATGTTTATATGCAGGTGTTATTGTCAGCATATTCTAGTCTGGAGACACAGATGTCTGTTTACGCAGATTGGACCGTCAACAGCAAGCTATCTATTATGTCTATGAAGGCAGGAATAGGTCTCTGTGACCCTGGCCACCACAGTGTTGAGGTAGACTGGCACCTACTGTTCTCAACCAAAGCCAAACAACTAATACTGCTGAGGACTCAAGGCCCACACGTGACCTCGTGTAACCTAAGGAGTGAGAATTCCATAACACTGGGTTATTACCCAAAAACCACAGACTGCATAACATACGTTGCGTGTGTGTGTGTGTGTGTGTGTGTGTGTGTGTGAGTGAGAGAGAGAGAGAGAGAGAGAGAGAGTATGTGTGAGTGAGAGAGAGAGAGAGAGAGAGAGAGAGAGAGAGCCCCTCCTCCAGCAGAGAACCGGGCCTGGCTGGTTGGCGTCCTGCCGTCCAACTGGAATCCTGTGGCGTTGGGATCTACGCTTATTTCCTGCTACTGTAGCTGGGTCCTCGGTAAGTGTTGTCGCAGACTCTGTTGCTAATATACAGCTCGTGAACAGCTGGATCTACAATGACAGTTGCTTGAATCAGACCGCGGTCATGTCGCGTTGAAACGACGAGCATGTAGGTTGAGTGTTGGTGCCGTCGTTAAACCACCAGGATGCGCCGCGGTCTACAGCGTAGGGCTGTGCAAAGTGTGCGACCACACAGGGCCTTGCATCTGTGATCATAACAATAATACGAGGAGTTACCGTATTCTAGCCAACAGCCTGCAGAGATAGAGCCAGAATAGCTCTATTCTGCATCATAGGCTTACGCGTAATGACCGGTCTGAAAAATGATCTTAAATCTGAATAAAATGTAGGCTGTTGACATTGTAATATCATGTCATACTTAACCATGCCAAAATAAAGTGACAGCTGAGCTGACCTGAGTATGTAAAGTCATCAGTTTTATGATTTCCTTTAAAGAGACTATAAGAGCAATAATGTCGTGGCTGCAACTGTGTGCTGTGTGTGTTAGAGTATATATTGCACCAAGATTGCGAGTGTGATAGGACTAGTGTTAACATTAACTGTTACACACACACACACAGCAAAATTCCAGCTTCTTTGCCTTACTTATTTGATCCCATTGACAGTCAACAATTGAGCCACAATAGCTTAATACTGCTGTTTGACATAACGTGACAACAAATAGATAAAGAAAAAGGCATTTATGAGTTATTGACTCTGGGTGGGGGAAACTAAAATTCCCCCAAACCTCTCTTGGGGGAATTTCTCTCTCTCTCTCTCTCTCTCTCTCTGATTGCAACAGAACTAGGATCTTTGCATGCATGTCAATGAGCAAGGCTTGCATGGGGTGTGTTCTGGCCATGACCTCTAGTGAAAAAAACAGATTTAGTCATTGTAGAAGAATAGAAACATGAAAAACACTTGAATTGCATCTTTCTTTCCAGTTGTTTTGTAGGATTGCATGTTTTTGCTTCGTTTCTGTGATTGCAGCATTTTTCTCTTGCAGCGTTTTTCTGTTGCATTTGTTTTGTGTTTGTGTGTTTTTGGTTTTGCATCATTCCTGTGTTTGCAGCGTTTGGCCATTTGCAGCAAGTTTGCACTTGTCGGCCACTGTGAAATGCAGTCTTACAAATTATAATGCAAAATAGAGTTTAAAAAACACAATAGTTTCTAAAGGATTTAGGTTTTTTTTTCTACAAAAACAAGTGGTGTAGAACTTAAAAAAATAGACTCTCATGCTATCTAAATCATAAAGATCTGTAGTTAAAAATTTGCTATAGACACACTAGGATTTTCTTGCACTGTGAAGGCATTGAATATGAACAGTTTGTAAGGGTTAAACTAAAATCAAGAATTGTTAAAAATAAATATATTTCATACTTTTGTATTAGTATTTTACGAGCACATTTTGTAATTTGGAATATGTGGAATACTATCGGTAGCATATTTCAGTCAATATTAATGAATCAGAAAGCTCCTGCAACTTCATCTAGACAAGACAACAGTAGTTTCACTTATTAAGCTACCCTGTGTGGGCTTGATCACAAGCTTGAGAAATTGTCTGTGTTGTGTGTTCAATGTGTACTTCAAGCATTGTTATGTGACATGACATTACCTGATATAGTCAGTGGGGTTCTTTGTTCTGAATCATAATCATTTCACAAATATAAAGGCTCTCAGAACAGTATCAGAAATATTCACATCTCTTTCTCTGTTACAAGCATTGCTATGTCAGTCAAATGCCTGCAGACTAAGTATACAGGCCGTGGAGGCTACCAGCTCCAGTGTTCGATACCACCACATTACAGCTGTGGTTACACAACAATCTTTTTGTCAATGCAATTTTAGGTCACTGGCTGACAGGACAGCTGGGTTGTTTCAGTTTAGTTTAATTGTTATATATGATATCATACATGACTGTCCCACCAACAATATTTTAAGAAGAGCAAAAGCCAAACAAACGGGTAACTAAGTTTTGCTTACCCTACCTACCTAACCCTAGCACATTGTGTGTGCGTGTGCGTGTGCGTGTGTGTGTGTGTGTGTGTGTATGTTTGTCTGTGTGTGTGTGTGGACAGTTCGTCCGTCTATCTACATTTCTATTCAGCTCTTGCCACCTTTGTCCAACTTGAATAACTTCCAGCTGAAAGTACTTGTTGTTTCTTTACTTCTTTTGTGAAATAGGCCTAAATGCGTAATGCATAACCCAGGACTTCACCAGAGAGTAAAGTCCTGAGGCAGCCATCTGTTGTGTCATCTTGAAACTGATTTACTGATTAATTGTGTAATCACTAACTATTTTTAACTGCTCATGTTGATTTTTAAACATTTTTTATTACTATTATTTTTTAAACTTGCTTTACAATCCCAATGTAATGTAGTTCACGTTAATTTACTTGGCATTGAAAATAGCCTCATAGCTTAATAGTGGTAGCTCAAAAACTAGATTTGCATTACTTTGTATAAACATGCAAAGTTTATGCATAGGTTTAATTATTTGATTAATTCATTATTCTGTTAATAACAGAATAGTTGTAGTTGTAGCACTGACATTGACAACAGTTGTGGGCTATTTGAAAAGACATGCTACATGTCACACTGTTCATTTGGTTAATTTTTACTGGGGAAGATTCACAATCTGTAAAACTGCACTTCTTCTCTCCTGTTTTATTAAGTAGTAACTGACCGTCAGTCAATTGTGCCCAGTTGCATAAGAGTTTTAGTCTGGTATTTACAGAATAGATAATAGATAGATCACATGTAAAACTATGTTGTGATAATACTTTGATTCCAAATCAGGTCTCCTGATGATTCCCTTGAAATCAATGTCAAATTGCATTATTGCCTGCTCTAGCATTAATATATTATCCTATCTTATCCTACTTTATAGATAACTTGTTTGCCTGCTGCCAAAAACATCTTTCCGTAAAGCAATAACATCACACAAGAGTTTGTTGTTCAAGGTCTGTGGACTTTAAACAACAACCCATGTTAGCTTCTTTTTATGTAACTTACAAATTCATATCTTGCCCTGCACCCTTGCTTATTGAACGAGTCACCAAACAAAAACTGGGAAAAGTACACTGTTAAACTTGAAAATGAAAATGCAACATAACACTGTTACCTGATTTCTTTTCTATTTATAGAAGCAATATTTTGAAATTAATAATACAGTATTTGACTGACTTCTTGATTTTCCAATCCATGTTCCATTAGCTGTAAAAGCTGTGAAATGTCTACATAAAAACATAATCCAAAGTGGTCTGTAGCTACCATGCCTTCATCATTCTTTTAGTATATGCGCTATGAAATAATACGTTGCCTCTGAACATAATCCCGGCAGCAATTAGTCACATTGTCACCACAACATAATTGAGTGTGCGTGTAAGGCGCACACTATATGTTATCCACCACGCTTATTGAGTGTGCGTGCAAGGCGCACACTATATGTTATCCACCGCGCTTATTGAGTGTGCATGCAAGGCGCACACTATATGTTATCCACCACGCTTATTATTGAGTGTGCGTGCAAGGCGCACACTATATGTTATCCACCGCGCTTATTATTATTGAGTGTGCCTGAAGGAGCACACTCTTTAAAACCTCTCGGGCTTATTCCGCTTATTCGTCTTCCGTTTTTTATGTGTTTTTTTTGGTTCGCTACTCCTCCCAGAGTTTTTGTCAGACATACACAAAACGGGTATCAAAACGTGCGGCTCGGCCGGGAATAATGTGCTATGAGTTTTCTAAGAGTTTCGGCAAACGGTTTTGCCAAAAATCGCCAAAAACCACGCCAAAAAATGAATGGGTGTGTATTGCGAGAACTTTTGAGAGCTAGAGTGAGTGATGTCATCGCTAGAGTGGAGAGGGAGAGAAAAAGTCGTTGTAAACTGCGACTGTGGCCGCAAATGTAAAGCTACAGAAATCATTTATAGCTAGAAACGTAGGAAAATTCGAGGCGGTCGCAGTGACACTGTTGAAGCTGTCAGATATATAGTTTTGGCTCGAGACGCAAATATGCGGCAGCAACTCCCATCCTCAGCCTCATATACTCCCATGTTAAAAAGGTGGGAAATTTTCTGGAGGAAAGCAGAAGTAGCGTTATTCCGAATTGCTCCTAAGGGCACATTTCTTCATTTATCGACACAAAACGACTATGTAGATGATCAAAGAAGGGCTCATCCTGCTTGTGGTTAAGCCAGTTAGTTGGAAATACGGTTTGGCCAGAAATCCTTCGTCTTCGAGGGGAGGTTTCAGCATTTTCTCTGTGTCTGTCAGGATTTCTAACTGACATTTTAACAGGTGCAGATTAGCTGCTGCTGATTAGGTCCTGGTTGCTTGGCAACCTCAGCCTGCTTGAAGGAGGAGAGGGGGGAGGGGCCAGCAGGCAGAAGCCTAGCGGCAGCCATTTTAGTAGTTCTTGGCACTTAATTTGAACTTGTCTGTCTAAAATGGCAGACAGAGACAGCAGACATGTAAAGACATGTTATTTGCTAACATTAGTGACCAATGCTAAAATTAATGCTAATTAATTAGCCACTAGGAATTAAATACATGTTATTTGCTAACATGATAATGTTAACATGCTAATGCTAATTAACATTAGCCACTAGGAATTAAATACATGCTAATGTTAACATGCTAATGCCAACATGCTAATGTTAATTGATAGCGCGTCAGCGCATCAGCATTAACATGTTAATGTTAACATGTTAATGTTAATTGCTAGCGCGTCAGCACATCAGCACTAACATGCTAATGCTAAAATGCTAATGATAACTGCTAGCGCATCAGTGTTAACATGCTAATGCTAACATGCTAATGTTAACATGTTAATGTTAACTGCTAGCGCATCAGCATTAACATGCTAATGTTAATGTTAATTGCTAATGTTAAAATGCTAATGTTAACATGCTAGTCTGCTAGTCTCAAAATGTCTGCGGGAATTTTCTAGTACTGAATTTGCTGAGCAGTGTCAGTAATAATGCATGGGGGCGACGGGGCCAGAGTCACGCACACTCAAAATTTCTTTAGAAATTTTCTAGTTATGTAAAAAAGCTTCTATAATTATACAGCTGCATTCAATGATATTACTAACATACAGGCTAAGCTAAGCATATGTAATATTTTAGCTGAATGAAAATATTTCGTGGAAAGGTAACCCTTTTTACAGCCAATTTAAATATGAAACTCTGCATAATACAACCTTCTCCAGAATTGGAGGGATACCAAAAAAAAAAAAGATGGATAGAAATGCAACATTAAAAGTATATATGAATAGAAATAATAAATCCACTAAATAGAAAATGAATTAAAATAGCTCTATATCGAGTAAATATGACATGATATAGTGAAGAAATGGTGTTGATGTTAATGTACTATTAAAGTTGAAGTTAAGTTTCCAGAGCATCAGCCCTCATATAACCACCCCTCCTGGGCAGATGAAGCTGCAGTCTTGCATAACTTGTATTCTAAACCAGTTTCATCCAGCTCAAGAGGAGTTGCCAAGAACTATGTGTGTGCGAGCATGCATGTGCACTCGCTATCTGTGTGTGTGCAAGCATGTGTGTTTAAGGGGCCAATGTTTCCTTTGTTGTGTAAAACGAGATAGCTGAAATGTTCCTGTGCCTGATGTCAGTATTATGTAAGAGCTTGGAAGATTAGTGTAAAGTGCCATGCCTTTCTTTGATTCATGCTGCCCATTTTCTGTTTTATTTTAGCTGTCAATATATTTTTATTTCTGTATATCTCTTTTTTTTACACAAGTTTATGCATTTCTACTTTTTATCCAAATGATGGGGGATAATTATTCAAAGTCAATCTCAGGTCAACGTTTTGCCTATTGGCTGATCGACATCAGGGTGCATAGGTAACTATGTACTGGTCCTCATGTGAACAAGTGCTGATTTTTTTCCAATCTCGATAGAGGGAGAGATACACAGCAGCAATACTGGCATTGAAAACAATTCTAAATAGAAGAGAAATATGACTATTTAGGAGGAATAAGGAAAGAAATGGAAGTAATAATGATAATAAAAATAGCAATTGGCAGGACCATATCACAAGATGCAGCGACAATCCCTGATTCTGGCGTACCCATGATCCATTGAAACCTGTGAGATGAGAAAGCACAAAAACTTGGAAGAAGCTAGATGATAATGATAACTAGAAAATTTCTAAAGAAATTTTGAGTGTGCCTGACTATGGCCCTGTCGCCCCCATACATTATTACTGACACTGCTCCGCAAATTCAGTACTAGAAAATTCCTGCAGAAATTTTGAGAGTGACGTGTGGGCTGTTGCCGGGGGTCTGAATTCAAAAAGCACACCTCAAATAGTCATTTTTAACATCTTTATTTAGACACAGGAGCAGCTAGCGTTTACGTGATAGTAATTAGCATTAGCATGTTAACATTAGCATGTTAGCGCTGATGCGCTAGCAATTAACATTAGCATGTTAGCATTACCATTTTAGCATTAGCAATTAGTTCGATCCCGGCTCCTCCGGTCCACATGTCGAAGTGTCCTTGGGCAAGATACTGAACCCCAAATTGCTCCCGAAGGCTGTGCCATCGGTGTGTGAATGCGTATGTATGGTTATCTCCTCAAACTGATGAGCAGTTGGCACCTTGCATGGTAGCCAATGCCATCAGTGTATGAATGTGTGTGAATGGGGTGAATGAGATATGTAGTGTAAAGTGCTTTGAGTGGTCGGAAGACTAGAAAGGCGCTATATAAGTACAGTCCAGTTCGCATTAGCATGTTAACATTAGCATGTCCGCACTGATGCGCTAACGTGCTAGCAATTAACATTTGCATGTTAACATTAGCATGTATTTAATTCTTAGTGGCTAATGTTAATTAGCATTGGCATGTTAGCAATAGCATGTTAGCAAATTAATATTGTATTGTAATGTATTTAATTCCTAGTGGCTAATGTTGATTGGCATTCATTTTAAGATTGGTTGCTAATGTTAGCAAATAGCATGTCTTTACTCTGCTGTCTTTGTCTGTCATTTTAGACAGACAAGTTCTAATTAAGTGCCAAAACTGCTAAAATGGCCGCCACTGGGCTTCTGCCTGCTGGCTTTTGCCTGCTGGCCCCTCCCCCCTTTCCTCCTTCAAGCAGGCTGAGGTTGCCAAGCAACCAGGACCAACTCTAATCAGGAGAGCAGTTACTGCACTTGTTAGAATGTTAGTTGGAAATCCTGACAGAGACCGAGAGAAAATGCTGAGAACTCCCCTCGAACGGAAGGATCTCTGGCCAAACCGTATTTCCAATCATTGAACCGACATAACTGGGAGCATCGTGTGCCCTTCCTGAACGTCTACATAGTAGTTTTGTGTCGATAAGTGAAGAAATGTGCCCTTAGGAGCAATTGAGATAAACGTTACTTCTGCTTTCCTTCAGAAAATTTCCCGCCTTTTTAACATGGCAGTCTATGGGCTGTGGATGGGGGTTGCTGCCGCTTATTGCATCTCCCGCCAAAACAATATATCTGACAGCTTTAGCAGGCGAATATGAGTGAGACGACAAATTTTCCTACATTTCTATGTATAGATAGTGTCTGTAGTCGGGCATTTGAGGCCACAGTAGTCGAATATGTTTTATTTTTTCACTGATCGTTGTCTCTCCTCTCCACTCTAGTGATGACATCACTCACTCTAGCTCTCAAAGATTCTCGCAATATACACCCATTCATTTTTTTGGTGTGGTTTTTGGCAAAACCGTTTACCGCATTTACCATAGCACACAGATCCCGGCCGAGCTGCACGTTTTGATACCCGTTTTGTGTGTGTGCGACAAAAACTCAGGGAGAAGATGCGAACCAAAAAACGGGCATAAGAATAACTAGAAACATTTCTAAAGGAATTTTGAGTGTGCCTGACTCTCGCCCCGTCGCCCCATACATTATTACTTACACTGCTCAGAAAATTCAGTACTAGAAAGTTGCCGGGGGTCTGTATACAAAAAGCACACCTCAAATAGTCATTTTTAACATGTTTATTCAGACACAGGAGCAGCTAGCGTTTATGTGCTAGCAATTACCATTAGCATGTTAACATTAGCATTTTGACATTAGCATGTTATCCATAGCATTAACATTAGCATGTTGGCATTAGCATGTTAACATTAGCATGTATTTAATTCCTAGTGGCTAATGTTAATTAGCATTATCATGTTAGCAATTAACATGTATTTAATTCCTAGTGGCTAATGTTAATTAGCACTAATTTTATCATTGGTCGCTAATGTTAGCAAATAGCATGTCTTTACAGCTAGCGCTAATGTGCTAGCTGCTCTGCTGTCTCTGTCTGCCATTTTAGACAGACAAGTTCAAATTAAGTGCCAAGAACTACTAAAATGGCTGCCGCTAGGCTTCTGCTGGCCCCTCCCCCCTCTCCTCCTTCAAGCAGGCTGAGGTTGCCAAGAAACCAGGACCTAATCAGCAGCAGCTGATCTGCACCTGTTAAAATGTCAGTTAGAAATCCTAAAGGAAAATGCTGAGACCTCCCCTCGAAGAGGAAGGATTTCTGGCCAAACCGTATTTCCAATCATTGAACCGACCTAACTGCATCAGCATCGTGTGCCCTTCCTGGTCGTCTACATAGTCGTTTTGTGTCGATAAATGAAGAAATGTGCCCTTAGGAGCAATTCAGAGAAACGTTACTTCTGCTTTCCTCCAGAAAATTTTCCGCCTTTTTAACATGGGAGTATATGAGGCTGAGGATGGGAGTTGCTGCCGCATATTTGCGTGTCACGCCAAAACTATATATCTGACAGCTTCAATTTTCCTACGTTTCTAGCTATAAATGATTTATGTATCTTCACATTTGCGGCCACAGTCGCAGTTTACAAATGTATTTTTCGACGACTTTTTCTCTCCCTCTCCACTGTAGTGATGACATCACGCACTCTAGCTTTCCAAAGTTTTTGCAATACACACCCATTCTTTTTTTGACGTGGTTTTTGGCGTCTTTTGGCAAAACCGTTTGCCGAAACTCTTTGAAAAGTCATAGCCATCGATTCCCGGCCGAGCCGGTCGTTTTGATACCCATTTTGTGTATGTGTGACAAAAACTCTGGGAGGAGTAGCAAACCGAAAAAACCACGGAAGAAACGGAAGACGAAAGACAGGAATAAGCCAGAGAGGTTTTAAAGAGTGTGCTCCTTCAGGCACACTCAATAATAAGCGGAAGAAGAACTAGAAAATTTCGAAAGAAATTTTGAGTGTGCACTCTAGCACTCTAGCTCTCGAAAGTTCTCGCAATACACACCCATTCATTTTTGGATTTTTGGCAACAAAACTCTTAGAAGGCATCGATTCGGTCGTTTTGACGTGTTTGATACCTGTTTTGTGTATGTGCGACAAAAACTCTGGGAGGAGCAGCGAACCGAAAAAAACACGGAAAAAACGGAAGACGAATAAGAATAAGAATCGGAATAAGCCCAAGAGGTTTTACAGAGTGTGCTCTTTCAGGCACACTCAATAAGCGTGGTGGATAACATATAGTGTGTGCTTTCAGGCACACTCAATAAAGAATTACAGTAATTCAGCCTTCTATGTGTAATCATTAATCCTTACTCCCCCTCTCTCTCCCTCTCTCTCTCTCTCTAGGAGACTTGGTGAAGTTAGACGCTGAGGGCAGTTGCTGCTCTCTTTTGAACCGCCGTTCTGTCTATTGACAGTTTTGTCATGGCGTCCTGCTTGATCAGTGGTCGGGTTGCTCTCTTCCTGAAGAAAAACTTATGGCTAAGTGCTCCAGGTAAATCTAACATTCTTTAATTGAAACAAATTCTTTTAAATCCAGTTAATATCTAGTGTTTAACCAAGGTCAGAGTTACTTTCACTCATAGCAGTTGCCTTTTGTCAGTTTTACTTTTTTAGATGTTTACTACCACCACTTATGTGTCCTCCTTTTAGTTGCTGAATTGGTCTTAAATGTACCATATTAAAGGAAAAGCACAGTGAAAAAAGCAGACTCATGAGTAAATTCTACTAAATCAGATTTTCAGAAATGAAATGTAAATTTTTTTACACATGCCTCTCTTTAATAACCTGTGTTGCAATACATTTTAGTCTAATTTTCAGCTTTATTTTTTATGAACAGACACATTACAGACACTAACATTTTCATTTTGGAATGTAAAACAGCAAAGATAAACTACATTTCCCTTCATGCACTAGGAATGATGAGAAATGGATCGTGCATCTGTGGACTTCATGAGACCATGTTTCAGTGAAAATAGAGTAGCATTCTGTAATCAGTGTAAATATTTGACTGGATGTCTTTATACCTTGTGTGCATGCTTCTCAGAGGTTGGTGATTCAGTGATGTCTCAAAGGTCCTCTCCTCTGTTAGTCATTAATAGGTTAATTTGTTTGAGTCAGATTTACTAGTTACAGTTCACCACTTAAGATGGTCAGACTTTATATTGTAACATATAAAGTCTGACCATCTCCAGTGGTAAACTTACTGTAACAGAGCTTATTAAAAGACCATTTTGACAAAAAACTATTGAAATAAAATTAACTCTCTGGTAGTGAGTCCTGAATAGAACTAAACCTGAATAGACATATAAAGTCCGTCCTAAACCATTTTGTCCAGTAGAAAAAAACAGGCGACTGGTATTGTGGAGAAATTGCTGAAGTCAATGGTCAATGGTGAGGTCAAGAGGGAAGAAAGTGTTCAGAACCCTCTGATGTCTTATGCTGTAATATTTATTGAAGCTTGGCCAAGGAGAATTAGAGACTCTCTCAAAGTACATCAGAAGTGAAAGAGTCTTTCTCACATTCTGCCAAACTCATGCTGGTGGATAGACTTTAAACCCTTACATATAACACCACAAATGCTATATGCCCAGAATTAGTCAAAGAGAATGTTTTTACCCATTGAGGTGTTATTTGTCAGCACATTCTTGTCTAGAGACACTGTTGTCTGTTTACGTTAATTGGAACGTCAACGGAAAGCTATCTATTATGCTTAGGATGGCAACATTAGGTCTCTTTAACCCTGGCCACCACAGTGTTGAGACTGGCACCTACTGTTCTCAATCAAAGCCAAACAACTACTACTGCAGAGGACCTCAAGGCCCACACGTGACCTTGTGCAACCTAAGGATAGAAAATTCCATAACAACTGGAAGTGCTGGACCTCATTGCTGCCTTCACCTTCACCATTTTTAACCTGTAATTCCACCATGGCTCATTAATTCAGTTTCCTCATGCAACATCAATCAAGCTATAAAGCCTGTAGAATTTGGCAGTGTTGTCACAAATGTCAGCAGTTAAGTTCTGCTATTAAGTAAAAAAAAAAAGAAAAGAAAAGAAAAAAATGCAGCAACCTGCAGTGGAGTTTTAACTTTTGGAGAAAACACAACCTGATGTCACACTGCAGTGGCTAATCTTTGTTTTTCTCGAACAGTAATTTAAGTTTATCCGGATTGTGAATGCACATTCATATATACTATTACCATATATTCCCAGCAATGGTATGTCCATGGTATGTGAAGTCCATGTTGTGGGAGATGCAGTGGTATTTCACTGCATGCACAAAGGTGAGTGCATAATTGACCAGAATGTCCAATAAATCCACTGATGGAAGGAGAGACAAGTTGGAAATAAGGCTGTGGGTGTTCAGCTCCAGGTACCGAATTAATAGAAAAGTGCACCAACACACCAAGGCAGCCATCCAGAGCACCATCTTCATTATGTGCAGTATCATTGACATAACGATTGAATATTTTGGATTAACTACGTATAAACATTTCTTACTTAAACTTAAATTTGATATTGATATTTTTTCACCTACATTGGAGTGTAGTACTTGCTGCACAAGAATATGCTAAATGGACTGTACTTACATAGCGCCTTTCTAGTCTTCTGACCACTCAAAACGCTTTACAGTATGTATCTCATTCTCCCATTCACACACTGGTGGCATTGGCTGCCATACAAGGTGCCAACTGCTCATCAGTTTGAGGAGCTAACCATACATACACATTCACACACTGCATACGCACAGCAATTTGGTATCTTGCCCAAAGACACTTCGACATGCAGACTGGAGATGATCAAACTGCTGATCTTCTGATTAGTGGATGACCTGCTCTACCTCCAAGGGGCGGAATATTGCTTGGGATAAAGTTCTAACTAATTTCATCTTAGATTATTTATTGTGTTTTCTATGTTTTCTGTACCAGTGTGCAGATATATCAGCAAGGCAGCAGCAAAGAACCAGGTAGAGTTTGGCTATGACGGACCCTCCATGAAAACTTCAGTCCCTGGACCACGTTCACAAGTAATCTACAGATGCACACACACAAATCAGTTTGCTGATTCCCTCTCCATGTATTACTAACTATAACTAACTTTTATTCAATCTGTAGGAGCTGACAAAACAACTGGGAGATATCCAGGTGAGCAGAGACTGTGTATCTGCATGTCTGTGTGACTGCATGTGTGCTCTCTATGAGATACAGATTATGATACACCAAGAATATGAAAATGCTGTTCCAGTTTGCTACCTAAAAAACAACCATAATCTGCATATCGCAAATTTTCGAAAGTTTCACAAATGTTTAAATTTACAGAGTTGCAATGTCATATAATCACACTCAAAGGAGGATCAGTGATGATGCAGGCCATTTGTGAAATAAAGCGTAACTATTTTTATGAACGCATAGGTGGTTGTGTTCAGTTCAGATGGTAACTTCAATGTGAATTTTATCCTACACTGAGGTGTACCCATCACAAGTTGCTGAATGAAGTAAAACTAATAGAAAATGTATGTCTGCATATAAAAACTGTCAGCTTGATGAATTAAAGTCCAAAGCTCCAAGACATCTGCAAATGTATATATGTTTTAAACCTGAGTATGAGTTATCCTGGGATCAGACCACATAATATCAGCCTGATAATAGCTTCACCCTACAGACATGAATCGAATCAAATCAAATCAAATCAGATTTTATTTGTATAGCCCAAAGTCACAAAGTATGTCAACAATGTCAAAAGACAGGGTCTGCCTGCATAGTGCTTATCTTATTATAACAGGATATACAGGTCTTTGCAAGATGAAGCCACGGTTTGGGCTGCAGCTCTCCAGCAACAAAGACTAGATAAGATGGTGCCTGACCATGAAGAGCTTTGTAAGTAAGGAGAATAATTTTGAATTCTATTCTAGATTTAACAGGTAGCCAGTGGAAGGAAGCCCGAATGGGAGAGATGTAATCTCTGATCTTGGTTCCTGTCAGAACACGTGCAGCAGCATTCTGAAACTAGAAGTAACAAACACGTGGACTAGTTTTTCTGCATCCGCTTGAGAGACAATGCGTCTGATTTTAGTGATGTTGCGTAAGTGGAAGAATGCAGTCCTCGGAATTTGGTTTATGTGGATGTTAAAGGACAAATCCTGATCAAAATCAACTCCAAGATTCTTTACAGTGGAGCTGGAGGCCAGGGTGATCCCGTCTAAAGTAACAAGTCTCTAGAAAGAGAGTTTCCGAGGTGTTTGGGTCCAATTACAAGAACTTCAGTTTTGTCTGAATTTAACATCAAAAAATTTTAGGTCATCCAACTTTTTATATCCTTGGAGTTTGGAGTTTAGTTAACTGATTGCTTTCATCAGGCTTGATCGATAAATATAATTGGGTGTTGTCAGCATAACAATGAAAATTAATGGAGTAATTGAGTGTGCGTGCAAGGCGCACACTATATGTTATCCACCGCGCTTATTGAGTGTGCCTGAAAGGGCACACTATATGTTATCCACCGCGCTTATTGAGTGTGCGTGCAAGGCGCACACTATATGTTATCCACCGTGCTTATTAAACTTATTCTTACGTGTTCATGCTAATGCTAACTGCTAGCCCATCAGCGCTAACATGCTAATGCTAACATGTTAATGTTAACATGCTAATGGTAACTGCTAGTCCATCATCGTTAACATGCTAATGCTGTATGTTTTAAGATTATCTTGCCAGACTAGACGTGATTCTTCTGGTTTAGTGGCCATTTGTGTTCAGATTTAAGTTCAGATTTTAAGTTACGAGTCTGCTGGCTATACCATGGTGTTAACCTCCTTTGTTTAATTGTCTTAATTGTCAGAGGTGCAATAGAGTCTAGAGTTGTCTGTAATGAGTCTGTAGTACTATCAACAAGATGATCTATTTGTCAGGGGCTAAAGGAAGCCGACAAGTCCTCTGTTACTATGAGACATGGCATTGAATTTAATACTGAAGGAATCACCTCCTTAAATTTGGCTACAGCACTGTCAGATAAACATCTGCTGTAGGAGTTTCTGCAAAAAGGCTTATGATCCAGTAGTATGAACTCAAAGGTTATTTAAAAATGGTCAGACAGAAGAGGATTCTGTGGAAAGAGTATTAGATGATCAATTTCAATGCCATTGTTACGTTTCCTTTTATAAGCAGAAACAATGACGCTGACAACCAACAACGAAAGAACTCAGGGAAGACAAGAGGCAGTCAAAAAGATATTTATTTTCCATTTTTAAAGGAAAAAGGTGAACAACAAATGTAGGTTTTGAAACATGTGTGGGGGGAGCAAGAACTGTGGGGGTTGTGCCAAACAAAATAACCAAAGTACAAAAATAGGGCCTAGCTCAACCTTCTCTGGGAGCAACAAAAAGAACAAACAAAAACGCCTGACTATCTGGTCTACCAAAATATCTGAAAAGAATAAAAATACACCAGAGGCAACAACCCATAACCTAGTGAGATAACAATTACTTTCTGTGTGCACGAATGTACAGGGTACCCCAGCCTTACCTCAGTTCTGTCCCCCCACCACCAACCTTCACAGAGCATCAGTCAGTCAACCAGCAAAGCCCGAGAGAGAGAGAGCAAAAAAACAGAGAGACATTTAAAAGGTGTCCTCCATCTCTGATTGGATGAGTGACTGATGGGTGAACCAATCCCCAGCCCTTCTGGAGCCCACAGGTGGCAGCCGATCCTCCCCTTCTCACCTGAAGGACAAAGGGAGGAAGGAGAGAGAGAAACAAAAACCTGTACATGTAACACTCCCACCCATATGAGTCCAACCAAAGGTTTGGACAATCAACTAATCCCGCCTATAACACACGAGACAAGGCATCGGCGAGTACATTTTCAGCCCCCTTTTTATGAGCAATCTCCAGGTTGTAGTTCTGTACAATCAAAGACCAACGCATTAGCCGATGGTTACTGTTATACATTCTGGAGAGGAAAACTAAAGGGTTGTGATCAGTGAAAACGCATATAGGTTCAACACTGGAGGCAAGATAAACTTCAAAATGCTGCAAAGCATATAACAACGCAAGAGTTTCTTTTTCGATTGTGGAGTACTTCAGTTGATGTTTGTCAAATTTTTTGTGAAAAGTAGGCTACCGGATGGTCGATGCCCTGGAGATCTTCCTGTAGGAGTACAGCCCCTGCTCCAACAGCACTGGCATCAACTTCCAGCTTAAAGGGCAAGGAAAAGTTTGGAGCAGACAAAACAGGGTTACAACTGAGAAGGCACTTAAGATCTTCAAAAGACTGTTGGCACTCACTAGACCAAACAAATGGTTTCAATGGGCTGGTTAGTGCAGTCAATGGGGCTGCTACAGTAGAAAAGTTTTTGCAGAACCTGCGGTAGTACCCAGCCATCCCAAGAAACTGTAGCAATTCCCGCCTGGTGGTTGGCACAGGAAATGCAGCAATTGCTGTGATTTTCGCGTCCGCAGGGCACTCCTGGCCTCGACCAATCTGCTGACCAAGATATAAGATAGAACCTCTCCCAAATTCACATTTAGAAAGGTTGAGTGTTAGTGAGGTATCAGCTAGACGTTTGAAAACATCCCTCAAGGTAGCCATGTGAGAGTCCCAGTCATCAGAGTATACAACGTCATCCAAGTATGCCTTACAGTGTGGAACATCACCCAGCACCTTGTTTACTAGTCTCTGAAAGGTAGCAGGTGCATTACAGAGACCAAAGGGCATTACTGTATACTGGACGAAGTTGTCCGGTGTGACAAAAGCTGAGATTTTCGAGGCACGGGGTGTTAATGGAACCTGCCAGTACCCTTTAAGCATGTCAAGTTTGCTGATATACACTGCTGGACCAATCTCATCAATGCAATCTTCAATAAGTGGCAATGGGTGTGCATCAGGGACAGTCACAGAGTTCACCTTACGAAAGTCAGTACAGAACCTTGGACTGCCATCCGACTTCTGATCCAGGACACATGGGGAGCTCCATGGACTGGAGCTGGGCACAGCGAATCCATGTTCCACCAGATAGTCCACCTCCTTCCTCATGCACTCCCTCTTCGCAGGATTAACCCGATAGGCATGCTGTTTGATGGGTCTTGGGTTAGTTAAGACAATGTCATGTGTAATGACAGTAGTCTGAGAGGGAATATCATTAAACAAGCAAGGGAAGTCAGAAATTAGGTTCTCAACATCACTACGATGGTCATCAGGAAGGTGAGACAAATCGGACAGTAGCTCCGAATTCTTCAGTCTTACCCCCTGTGGTGTGGCGCTACGCATAACCAACCCATCCTCTTCAGCAGAGCTCACTGCTGAGAAAACAGATATTGGTGACACAACATCCTATACTTCTGGAACTTCAGATGTTCCACTTCCATCTCCTGGTGTAAAGTATGGCTTCATCATGTTCACATGGCACAATCTGTTTCTGCATCTGCGGCCGGGAGTTTGAATGATAAAGTTAGTATCACTGACTTTCTTCTCCACAACATATGGACCGGAAAATTTCGCAGATAGACTGGAACCAGAGATAGGAGAAAGAATCAAAACCTTGTCACCAGGTTGAAATGAGTGGGCCATGGCTTTCTGGTCATATTGTTTTTTCATTTTCACCTGAGAGGAGGATAGAGACTCCTTGGCCAAAGAGCAGGCGCTCTGCAGACGAGCTCTGAGTTCCATCACATATTCAGGGATGCTGAGAACTTTCTTCCCTTCTGGCAAGAGGAGTTGTTCCTTTAGAAGTTTTAAGGGGCCACGAACCTCATGTCCAAACACCAGTTCAGCAGGACTAAATCCGAGTGACTCCTGTATAGCTTCACTGGCAGCAAACAACACCAATGGCACAGATTTATCCCAGTCCTTTAAAGACTCAAAACAGTGTTTCCTGAGCATGGACTTCAGGGTTTGATGAAACCTTTCTAGTGCCCCCTGGCTTTCAGGATGATACAGGCTTGAAGTCACATGCTTAATACCTAAGGTTTTTAGTACCTGGGAAAACACTCGGGACGTGAAATTGGTACCTTGATCGGTCTGAACCACTTTAGGAAGACCAAACATTTCAAAGAATTTCAAAAGTGCCTTACTGACAACTGGAGCTGTGATCTTCCGTAGCGGAACAGCCTCTGGGAACCTAGTAGAAACACACATGATAGTCAAAAGAAACTGGTTGCCAGATTTGGTCTTAGGTAATGGTCCTAGTAGTCAACAATCACTTTTTCAAATGGCTCACCCATCACGGGTATGGGACAGAGTGGGGCAGGAGCAACCACTTGGTTCGGTTTGCCAGTTACCTGACATGCATGACTAGAGTTGCACGATACCCACATACTACCGGTGCCAGTCTCCGCTACATAGCGGCCGCCTCTGCTCTCCTCCCGGCTTCTCACTGCATGCTACTCCTTTGTAAACAAACCAACATGGAACCGCAACCGAACTACACAGCTGCTGAATGATTGGCTGTTTGCCTGTTACTGGTGACGTCCAGGGATATGATAGGCTGTTTCTGCACGCTGGGTCCGCCCGTCTGTTAGCTGATTGGCTGTTCGTGTGTTTCTGCCGGCAAGAACGAACTCCGCGAAGACAGCTCCGCTTCGATAGAAACTCGCTTCAAAACAAACAACAAGCTAAAGTTCTGTCTCGCCCAGACACGAGACAACACACTCACCATGGCAGATGCACCGGGCCCGAGCAGCGAGTCTGCCGTGGCGTCTTCGTCAGTGGCACTAAACACTAATTTTGCTTAAAAAACAAACGTCGTTGTTTCAAACTAACTTGTACAAATACATTGCAGTTTATAAAAATAATAATAAAAAAAGGCTGCAGTATCGCGATAATACCTGGAACCGCGATACTTTTTCTGGTATAGTATCGTGGTTACTCATTTTAGTATTGTGACAACTCTATGCATGACACAAGCGACAATGGCGCACCACATCAGACTTGAGGCCTGGCCAGAAGAAATGTCTAAGGACTTTATCATAAGTCTTTGTGACACCTAGATGTCCAGCTCACGGATTGTGATGAGCCAAAGACAGTACCTGGAATCGATATGCCATTGGGACCACAATTTCATAAGTTGCATTCCAGTCTCCACCATCCAAGACATCACTACTCCAACGGCGAATCAGCAATCCATGGTCCATGAGGTAGGCCACTTTCTTTTTCTTTGCCTCTTCAATACTGAGGACAGAAGACAAACAGTTTTTTAATGTTTTGTCACTCTGTTGGGCTGCAATAAACTCATCTCTTGTGGCGGGCAGCTCCACTGCCTCTGTACTCGAGATACCGGATTGCTCACGATTAAGTTGAAATACTGATGGATTTTCAGACTCTGGAGTTTTTGTATCAGCTGGCTGATCTACAAAGAAGGAGTCAGACAGGCCAGCTCCATATCTCCTTGTCTGAGCCCTTGTGACTGCACAAGCCGGAAAAATCTCAGGAGATTCTTGACTGTCACAAGCAGTGTCGGTTGCAACAGGGACGTCGACTATCACTGGAGTTGGACTCACTTTTCCCCCAGCAATATCATTACTAAGGAGGAAATCAACACCAGCAACAGGCAAGTCAGGGAGAACTGCAACGTCAAACTAACCACTAAGTAGAGGACACCGAAGATGAATTCTGTGTAGTGGCGCAAGTATATTAACCATCCCGACCCCCCGGACTTTGACACTAGACTGACAGGAGGTAGTAGATGATAAAGGTAATCCTATCATCCCTAATGATGGACTGCAAACCAGCTGAATCTCTCAGTAGGGTGATTGTTTTATGGTTTTTTAAATTGCTAGTCAGTGATACAAAACCTTTCGAAATAAAGGTTTGAAACAAGGGTCAGGTTTATCATCAATGTCCTCAGACTGTTTGGTAACAAGTGGACACATTTTGATCAAACACACATCTTTTTGCTGAGAAGCTGAGGGTGATTGCTGTTTTTGTTTTAATGACAGACAGTCGGCAACAACATGGCCTCTTTTGTGACAGTAGAAACACTCACGGTTCTGGTGACAAGGAACCTTTAGGCTTTTCAAGAGGACTGAGGCCAGATTCAGGCCTCAGGGGGCGAGACATTGAGAATTTGTCAGGGCGAGAAGAAGACATGAACACATTTTTATGTGTTAAAACAAACTCATCAGCCAAGACAGCTGCTTTAGACAGGGTAGTCACTTTTTGTTCATTTAAGAAAATCACCATTTTCTCAGGCAAAGCCTTCTTAAAGTCTTCTAACAACATCAGCTCGCGAAGGGATTCAAAACTCTTCTTGATATCATTAGCATTGCACCATTTGTCAAAAAGAACCCCCTTCTCTCGTGCAAATTCAACAAAGGTTTGACCACTTAACTTTTTATGGTTCCTGAATTTCTGCCTGTAAGCCTCTGGCACAAGCTCATAGGCACGCAAAATCGAATCTTTCAGCACATCATATTTCAAACTATTCTCTAGGGAAAGAGACGACACAACTTCTTGTGCTTTACCGACCAGTTTGCATTGAAGAAGGATAGGCCACATGTCCTTTGGCCATTCTAGTGCAGTTGCTTTTCTTTCAAATGCACTGAAATAAGAGTCAACCTCTGCTTCTCGAAACATTGGCACCAAAGCAATATTTCTACTCACATCAAAACTTTGTTTGTGGAAAACTGTTTGTGAAGGGGGAAATCTCTCAGATGGGTGTGCCATCATCTGCGAAGAGGAAATTCTCATGGCCTCCACCTCAAGCTGTCGTAACTTTACTTCCTTATCGGCCTCTATCTCTAACCGGCGAACCTGTAATTTAAGGTCATAATCTGCTTTACGCACGCTCTCCTTTTCCTGTGCCTCTAGCTGAAGACGGGCTAAACGAACCCTCAACTTGGCATCGCTACTAAACCCATGACTCTCTGAGGAAAAAGGCTCAAAACGAGGCAATGTTGCAGGAGGACCCTCATGAACAGTCTTATCACCCCGGGGTGTGGCCTGTGCAACCTGCTGTCCCCCTTCATCATCTAGAATAGAGGAAGCACTCGGTCTAGCCATAGAAACTCCCTCTGGAAGAACCTCAGCCCCCGAATGAACAAAGTCAACAGGGTCCGTAAAGACCTGTAACTCTATTAGCTTTTCTCTGACTTTATTTTTGATTTCCTTTTTAACACCATACTTTTGTACAATAACATCAAAGTGTGCTGCAATAGACAACAAATCATCCTTGCGACATGAATCAAGTTTTTCAAACGAAGGATTATCAACAAAGTCTTGCAAACTAAAGCTAATTTTTAATCATATGTCAAACACCATGAGTAATTTCCTATTGATTGTCAGAAGGAAAAACACCACCCCACCACCAACCTTTACAGAGCATCAGTCAGTCAACCAGCAAAGCCAGAGAGCAAGCGAGAGAGAGCAACAAAACAGAGAGACATTTAAAAGGTGTCCTCCATCTCTGATTGGATGAGTGACTGATGGGTGAACCAATCCCCAGCCCTTCTGGAGCCCACAGGTGGCAGCCGATCCTCCCCTTCTCACCTGAAGGACAAAGGGAGGAAGGAGAGAGAGAAACAAAAACCTGTACATGTAACAGCCATGAAGTGCTGGGAACAAAAATCAGTGTAGACACAAGTGGTTTTATCCAATCTCTTGTGTCATCATGGAAGACAATCTGTGGGACACATGTATTAACTAAAAGACTTGTCTAGACTAGACTAAATACTTTTATACTTTATAATTTTACAGGGTAACTAAACACCCATTGACTGTGAGTGATTCCATTCCATTAGTTGTTGATAGGAAGGAACATATGGTTCTACCTCTAAAAAATATACAGTCAGGTCCATAAATGTTGGGACATCAACACAATTCTAATCTTTTCAGCTGTATAAACCACCACAATGGGTTTGAAATGAAACAAACAAGATGTGCTTTAACTGCAGAATTTCAGCTTTAATTTGAGGGTATTTACATCCAAGTAAGGTGAACGGTGTAGGAATTAGAACAGTTTGTATATGTGCCTCCCACTTTTTAAGGGGCCAAAAGTAATGGGACAAATTAACAATCATAAATCAAACTTTCACTTTTTAATACTTGGTTGCAAATCTTTTGCAGTCAATTATAGCCTGAAGTCTGGAACACATAGACATCACCAGATTCTGCGTTTCATCCCTGGTGATGCTCTGCCAGGCCTCTACTGCACTGTCTTCAGTTCCTGCTTGTTCTTGGGGCTTTTTCCTTCAGTTTTGTCTTCAGCAAGTAAAATGCATGCTCAATCGGAGTCAGGTGATTGACTTGGCCATTGCAGAACCTTCCACTTCTTTGCCTTAAAAAACTGTTTGTTTGCTTTCGCAATATGCTTCGGGTCATTGTCCATCTGCACTGTGAAGTGTCGTTCAATAAGTTCTGAAGCATTTGGCTGAATATGAGCAGATAATATTGCCTGAAACACTTCAGAATTCATCCTGCTGCTTTTGTCAGCAGTAACATCATCAATAAATACAAGAGAACCAGTTCCATTGGCAGCCATACATGCCCACGCCATGACACTACCATCATGCTTTACTGATGAGGTGGTATGCTTTGGATCATGAGCAGTTCCTTTCCTTCTCCATACTCTTGTCTTCCCATCACTCTGGTACAAGTTGATCTTTGTCTCATCTGTTCATAGGATGTTGTTCCATAACTGTGAAGGCTTTTTTTTTAGATGTTGTTTGGCTTAACTCTAATCTGGCCTTTCTATTTTTGAGGCTCACCAATGGTTTACATCTTGTGGTGAACCCTCTGTATTCCCTCTGGTGAAGTCTTCTCTTGATTGTTGACTTTGACACACATACACCTACCTCCTGGAGAGTGTTCTTGATCTGGCCAACTGTTGTGAAGGGTGTTTTCTTCACCAGGGAAAGAATGCTTCGGTCATCCACCACAGTTGTTTTCCGTAGTCTTCCGGGTCTTTTGGTGTTGCTGAGCTCACCGGTGCGTTCTTTCTTTTTAAGAATGTTCCAAACAGTTGATTTGGCCACACCTAATGTTTTTGCTATCTCTCTGATGAGTTTGTTTTGATTTGGCTTGCTTCATTAATAGTGACAGCTTATTGGATCTCATATTGAGAGGTGACAGCAACAGATTCCAAATGCAATAGCATACTTGAAATGAACTCTAGATCTTTTATCTTCTCCTTGTAAATTGGATAATGAGGGAATAACACTTACCAGGCCATGGAACAGCTGAGTAGCCAATTGTCCTATTACTTTTGGTCCCTTAAAAAATGGGAAGCACATATACAAACTGTTGTAATTCCTACACCGTTCACCTGATTTGGATGTAAATACCCTTAAATTAAAGCTGAAAGTCTGCAGTTAAAGTACATCTTGTTCATTATTTCAAATCCATTGTGGTGATGTATAGAGCCAAAAAGATTAGAAATGTGTCGATGTCCCAATATTTATGGACCTGACTGACTAATTATGTGTGTGTCACACACATGTACATTTATTATTCATTTGTGTCTGCTCAATCAATCAATTCTACTTCAATTCTACTGTATGCTGTTTTTAATACAGAATGTTTCTCTTCCCAGAATGTTGGTGCAGTCAACTTCTTCTGTAACTATGAGGAGAGCAGGGGGAACTACTTGGTGGATGTGGATAACAACCGCATGCTGGATATCTACACTCAGATCTCCTCGATCCCAATTGGTTAGTAGCAAAATATTTACATTGATGCAAAAAACACAAAAATATAAAACTACAAATAATACTTTAAAAAATAGTCCTGGCGTAGTGGGTTAAGCGGCCGCCTCATGTGTAGAGGTTACAGTCCTCGCTGCAGCTGGCAAATCCCGCATCGGACGGCCCTTTACTGTGTGTCATTCCCCCTCTCTCTTCCCCCTGCTTCCTGTCTATCTTCAGCTGTCCTATCATTAAAGGCATAAAAGGCCAAAAAAAAAAAGTCAATTTATTTGCACTTACTGAGGAGTTGGCAACACTGGTTCTGTGTGTTTTGATCCGGCTTAATAACTACATGACTGCCGAAGCTCCGGGTTGCCAGATATGAAACATGCTATAGCCATGGAGGCAAGTAAAGTAGATCAATTAAATTAATGTTAGATTCTGCGTGACCTAAAAAGCTCCATGAGCAGACACGTGGTTAAACATGCTAAATATTAGAGATGATTTGAAAGATAAAGACGTTTAGAGCTCAGAAGGACCCAGAGCGCTTTTTTTTCTGTGGGTTTCCACCTGCCTTCCTCTGTGAATCAAAAAATATCGCCACCATCATCGTCCCTTTCTTTTTAATCTTGTGGACGCTGTAAGATTGTGATGTGACAGAGATCCTGGCCCACAGTGCATCATGGAAAGTGATAAAGATATTGTAAAAGTTAGATCACTGTAATGTCTTTATGGAGGACTGGACAGGTAGTGGTGACTTTTTCACGTATAAATTTATCAATTATTTCCTTCGTAAAGTTTCTAAAGACACTACCTACAACACCACTGTGGGAATTTATAAAGTCACTGAGTTTAAGTATTGAAATCAGTTCATGTAATCATCATTTGTAAACATTGGGACCTACTCAGCTTTTAATGCCAGAGTAGGAGGCTGCTTTCCCAGGGAAATGAGACGTAGAGTTCGTAGGTAAATGGACTGACTGGGTCACAGGTATGGAGTGATTGGAGTTTGTACTCATGTTTTAATATAAACAAAAGGAGCTATCTTTTTGTCTATATTTGGACAATGTATTATGTTGTTAAAATATTATTATACATTGGCATAAACACTGTCCAGTAGAAAAGGGAACCTCTGCACCCTATGCCTTCTACCACAAAAACGAATATCCGGCATACTAAAAGAACTCAAAGACAAATGCCAGGGTTTGGACCGCTCCAGCTTGGCTGTGGTACCAGCCTGATTAACATTATTTTCAATGGTTTCAGCTGAAGGCCTCAGGGCCTCCCTTAGAGAAGGGTTTTTGTTAGAGCTAGGAATTCTAGGACACGTGTTAATTAATTCATCAGTTGAAATGGCCTGACTTTGTAACAATTGTTTGCTTTCTCTTGTAGAAATGATTCAAATTTTTTTAGACCATACAAGGCCAGTATTTCACTCTTCACTGTGACCAAAAACATGCAGTGTTGATTAATGTGCTTTACTTTTAGACAGATATTTTTCCTCACAAAACTTCATCAATTGTATGGATTTTAATGAATTTTAAAGCCTTAGCAATCACACTTTACATCCTTTTCATGGTGCATATGCACAAAGGGGAGAATGCAAATGCCTCAGATGAATGTGTACAGAACAAAGCAGCCTTCCTAAATCTGACCCTGATTTCACCACAAGGACAACTATTTATTTTTTTCCCAAACCTTCTTAATCTTTTTACGGATAAGATGGTGGTATTTTAAATTTTGCATAGATAAGTTAACATGAAAGTGTCGATAAGGAATATGTCCTATTTGTTCATTGTAGTGGAAATCCCCAGGGTTTGTAGACTAGAGAATTTCCCTCCAGCATTCAAATGATCTACTTGGAAAACAGAATGAGCATAGCAGCCCTCATTTTCTGCTCTCATTTATTTTCTGTGTCTGTAGCTCAGTAAAATGTGGCATATTTTATTTGACTTGGTTGGTCATTTTTGGGATTTACAAGCATTGCACTTTGACTATACTTTTATGTACTGTACCTTTGATGAAATGTTTTTTACACAATTCATCAGATCAACTTGAAATTGAGTTAGTGCGATCTAACGACATTTGGGATGAAAAGTTATTAAAATCTTATTTTCATTAATTGTTTGTAGCCAGGTGTCGAGTCTTGATGCCTGAATCTAAAAGTTGTAAGCTAGTGTACATTGTCTGCATCAAATTGCACCTAAAACTCCTTGGCTGGGCACATCTTCATGACAATATTTAGTCATAGTCATGGTGCCACCTACTGGAAATGGAAGATATCTTGTTTTAATCTGATGTACTCTGCCCTACCAAGTTGACCAGAGCACCTTTGTCATGGTGACGCTATGAATGTATAGTATCTATTTTTTTACCCCTTTTTCATATTTTTGAGGGGCTAAAGATGCACATGGGTATATCAAAATGGCTCGATAGTGCCTCCTGCAACATTTCAACAAAGCAGCATTGGTGGCACTTTTCACAGAGAGGTGTGGAAATCAGTGGACACACAGACTTGAAAAAAGACTCTTGGAGGTATACTGTAAACCCAACAGAAAGTTGAAAGCTGTTCATTTAATTTGTAATTTAATGCTTAGTGTTTAAGTTAAGTCTGTGTAAAGTTATGTTAGTCGTGATCTAATACTATGCCATTAATTCTACTTTTACGAAGCTTTTAATTTTTCAGTTTTTGTGGACACTGTCAGAGAGGTATTCATTTCACTATTATATTTTCTCCTGAGAATTTAATTTGCAGTAGTGTTAAACTGAATTGCATTATACTGTGGGCGTTTCTACTATTTTGGCCGCTCCATTTACGTATATTAGAGACATCAATATAATAACAGTACACACTAAACAACAATAAACACAGTAGACTTTTTACCTCTGTCACAGGCAGTCCCTGCTCGCCTACTCCAGTTTCCCACCTTGTGTTTGTCACGCCCCTAATCACCTGTTTATTTAAACCCTTTGTTTCCCCTTCTCCAGTGCCAGATTGTTAATGTACCATGTGTCCTACTTTTCAGCGTTTTTCTAGTGTGCTTTTTTAGTTTCGACCCTTGTCTGTTTTTGGACCCTGCTTTTGCCTTATCCCTTTGGATTGTTTGCCTGCCTTACCTGACTGAACTCCCATGTACCGAACCTTTGCCTGTGATTAAAAACTGGTTACCTCCTGTATCTGCCTCCCGAGTCCTGCAGTTGAGTCCTGTGTCCGTGCCTTGTAATAACCTCTTTGACCGTGACAACAAAAACTGAAAAATAAAAGGCTTCATACTATATCTGGACCAATTCATTAAAAAGTGTGTTTTCAGATTTTTGATTGAAGTTATTCATTTAGTTATCTTTCAATTTAAAGTTCAGTTCACATAAATGCTCATGAATAAAAATTGTCTTAAGCTATGGTAACCAAAATTGATGCATGTGTTGCGATTCTACATTCCAGCTTTGCTGAGCAATCCAAAGATATTCTGCCAGTAAGGGCTGCTAGGAATGCAAAAATGTTATGTCTTGTAATCAGCTTTATGGATATGTTTATTGTGTATGATCTAGAGTCATGACTCAGTCAATGCATGAAATTTGGTATTGATTGATTTAAGCGCATGTGACTTATTACAACAAATCTACATATCTACAAACATTTATTTCATTTCACTTACCAAATTAAAACAATTCTTTTAACACATTCACTGGATTGTGACAAAAGTCTGTCTCACAAAGTCTGTCACTCTATATCTTTCAAAATATGCAAAATAAAATAATGTGCTTTGATAGTCAACATCTTAAAGGGTAACCTGTATTTTTAAACTTGGACTTTATGTTCCTATGTTTTTGTGTCAAAGTGACTAATTTGGACACGTTTTGAATTTGGTCCACTAGTGAGTAAGAGCACTGCAGCCTGTACCCACGAAACAGACTACAACATAATGCTTAGTGGCAAATGCATACCATCAAAATATATATATACAAACAATATATTGTTTTTGTCACTGACATGCTCAACGGGGAGCTGAGGTGGGTTGCTGTGGGCGTGTCTATACGTGCTGAATGTAACCGCTGTGAAACAATCAGGAAAATAACTTTTTATTCCGTTGATTAATGACAGCTTTATTGAGGCTGGTGCTCTCTCTCTACCAAACCGCTCTCTCTCACAAGTGTCATTATTTTGCGCCATAAATTGCGAGTCAGAAGCTGGTACATGAAATAAACAAAGTGAGAACACACACAGGTAGATGATCAGAGTTTAGTCTGTGAATCCACCTGGATAGTCTCTGCTTCAGAGACATTTCAGGCTGTCTGTGGAGGTTTGACCAATCTGAGTGTCTGATTGGCTTGCGGGATGTGACGTGGGGCTCTGTTTTCCCAAAAGTTGAATCTGGCTCAACTTCTCTCCTGGACGTCGGCGGCGTTTTTTTGCGGCAACCCCTGCGTTGCGGGCTGCTGGCGTGGAAACGCACGACCCCCACTGAAATGAATTGAAAAACATTGCCCGCCCACTAATAGTCTGTTGCTGAGGCTGTCTCCTCAGCAAGTGAAGATGACTTTGGCCCTTTTTGTGAAAGACATCTGTATTGTCTGACCAGTCCAGTTTATTGTTAAAGGAAACACCCAGGTATTTGTATGCTCCCAGAATCTCGATATCCAATCCCTAGATGTACACAGGTGTGTGTTGTGTCTGAGGTATCTTCCTCCTAAACTCAATCACCATCTCCTTGTCTTGCTGGCTTTGATGTGAAGGTGGTTGAGATTGCACGTCGATGAAGTCTGTGATGACTCCTGTATGGGGCAGAGGTGGCTCAGAGATAGAGCGGGTCGTCCACTAATCAGATGATCAGCAGTTCTATCCCCTCCAGTCTGCATGTCGAAGTGTCCTTGGGCAAAATACTGAACCCCAAATTGCTCCTGAAGGCTGTGCCATCAGTGTGTGAATGTGTATGAATGGTTAGCTCCTAAAACTGATGAGCAGTTGGCACCTTGCATGGCAGCCAATGCCATCAGTGAATGAATGTGTGTGAATGGGTGAATGATATGTCCAGTAAAGAGCTTTGAGTGGTCGGAAGACTAGAAAGGCACTATGTAAGTAGTGCATTTACCATTTACCATAGTCAAAAAATTACCTCCTAAGTCCTTTCCTAAGCACTGACCTCAATGTGAAATGTCATAAGGTCAAGGAAAGATATGAAGGAGAATTCATAAGGAGTTAGGAGAAGACGACTGCAGTGTTCAGAGAATCAGACTGCTCTTACAATAAACTACAGGGCTGTTTCTAGCTGTTTCTTATGTACAACCCCAATTCCATTGTGTAAAACGTAAATAAAAACAGAATACAATGATTTGCAAACCATTTCAAACCCATATTTTATTCCCAATAGAACATAAACAACATTTCATGTGTTAAAACTGAGACATTTGAATATTTCATGGAAAATATTAGCTCGTTTTGAAATTGATGTCAGCAACACATCTCAAAAAAGTTGGGACAGGGGTAACAAAAGGCAGGAAAAGTAAATGGCACAAATGAAAAACAATTGGAGGAGCATTTGACAGTTAATTAGACTCATTGGCAACAGGTCAGTAACAGGACTGGGTATAAATTTAGCATTTTCGAGAGGCAGAGCCTCTCAGACGTAAAGATGGGCAGAGGTTCACCAGTCTGCAACAAATATCTAAAATTGTAAATTTCAGAAAAATGTTCATCAATGAAAATTGCAAAGTCTTTGAAGATCCCACAATCTACCGTGTAAAATATCATCAAACATTCAGAGAATCAGGAGGAGTCTCTGTGCGCAAAGGACAAGGTCAAAGGTCAAAACTCATGATCTTCGGGCCCTCAGGTGGCACTGCATTAAAAATGGGCATGATTCTCGACTGGAAATCACTGCCTAGGCTCAGGAACACTTCCAGAAATGACTGTCTGTGAACACAGTTCGTCGTACAATCCACAAATGCAAGTTAAAGCTGCATCATGCAAAGAAGTCATATGTGGACATGATTCAGAAATGCCTCCTTCTTCTCTGGGTCAAAGCTGATTTAAAATGGTCTGAGGAAAAATGGAAAACTGTTCTGAGGTCAGATCAATCAAAAATTAAAATTATTTTTGTAAACCATGGGCGCTGTGTCCTGTGCACTAAAGAGGAGGAGGACTATGCAGCTTGTTATCAGCAGGCCAGTTCAAAACTCATTCATCTCTGATGGTCTTGGGTTGTATTAGTGCCTATGTCGTCAGCAGCTTACACATCTGGAAACATCTGTTTCACTTTCTATCCAGAATTATTATTATTCTTACCTTATCACATCACATGACCACTGCTCTCTTTCTGAATTCTACCACATTCCACTAAGTGATCTAACTACCATATACACTTCACAGTAATGTACTAAATAATATTCATCCATAAATGAAATTATTAATTTACATATCTAAGCTAATATACAATATTCTAAATAAAGATTTTGTACAACAAATAATTCTCAAATTGGCTCTTATAACCATAATTAAGGAGCAAGAGTGCTACATAGTACCATCAATGAATGAATATGACGACTATGCCATGCACTAAATATATATTTGATGAGCAAAAACTGCAAAATACAGTGGTCCCTCGTTTATCGCGGGGGATACGTTCTAAAAATAACCCGCAATAAACGAAATCCGCGAAGTAAGTTTTACAATTATTATACATGTTTTAAGGCCATAAAACCCCTAACCACACACTTTTATACACTTTTCTCAGACAGGCATTAACATTTTCTCACATTTCTTTTTCAAGGCCAAACATTTTTAACAAATTTAATTTTAATGATCAATCTACGAGGTTTGACACATAAGAAATTATTACCAGTAACTCATGCGTATTTCACAGTTCCTCTGATGGTGCCGAACAAAATGCACGTTCATACTGTACAGTAAGCTGTAAAAAAAAAAAAAAGAAGCATAAACTGGCAGCGAGTCCGCAAAAAGTGAACCTCGTTATAGCGAGGGACAACTGTAATCTTTTATTTTAAAGAAATTCAGTCTGTATGTATTACTACATTATTGGCTGCAGTTTATACATTTTCAAAGACATTTTAATTTTAATGCTATGCCAATAACGTAATAACCAGCCAATAATGTAGTGTTATTACATATGTAATACGTTCAAAAACGTTCTTACATTACTGGGATGTTATAACATTATTGGCTTTATTACATTTTAAATGGCCAACATTATTACATTATTGGCAGGTATTACATTATTGGTTGCTACACACCTTGCATGGCAGCTAATGCCATCAGTGTATGAATGTGTGTTAATGGGTGAATGAGATATGTAGTGAAAAAGCGCTTTGAGTAGTCGGAAGACTAGATAGGTGTTATATAAGTACAGTCTATTTACCATTTACTTCTATTCATTTCCTCCTGATACATGTCCCTCTATGGCTGTATCACCAGAACTTCTTAAGGCAATGTCTGTCAGTGTTGTGTCTCAAGTCTGATGTGTACGGGGTGAAAAGAAAAGGAGAGAGCACCGTACCCTGTACTGCAAATCCCCACATCAGACACACAGTCATGAAGCCTGTTGGTGAGGCAGTTAATATCCCACGCAGTCAAGTAGCAGTGAACTCTAGCCCCTTTTAGCTTCCTCCTCAAAAATGATGGCTGTATTGTGTTGAAAGCACAAAGTACAGCAGTTGAAAAGTCAAAAAACATGACCCTCACAGTGCTTTCAATGTTTTCCAGGTGTGAGAGGGATCTGTGTAGAAGGTAGATGACTGCATCATTCAACACAATCCCTGGTTGGTAGGCTAATAAATAATAAGGGGTCCAGAGGTTTAAAGTGGTTCAGAATAACTCTGTCCACGGTCTTCATCATGTGAGAAGTTAAGGCAACAGATCTAAAGTGGTTGGGTTCCTTGAGGTGTGCAGATTTTGGTACTGGAACCACACATTAGGTTTTCCAGAAGACCAGAACTCTTCCCAGACTGAGCTCCGGGCTGAAAATGTACAAAACAACCCTGGTCAGCTGTCATGGAGAAACTGAGGAGGGGAGTTTGTGGTTGAGGTGTGGAGTGGAGAGCAGAATGGTATGAGAAGGGTAGTGTTGATGTCCCAGATGTCCTGGGAAAGGATGTTCAATGGGCATAAAGAGTCTGGTTGAGACACTGACTGTTCTATACATGGGTGGGTGGGAGAATGAGGGGGCTAGAGTCAAATTGAACAGAAGTCTATTGAACAACAAATTTTGCTTGTTTGCCCATTCTCTGTCTCCAGATACTGGGGTGCTCTCACTGTTATTATTGTGGCCAACGAGAGTTTTCAGTCTTTTCAGAACACTCTTGTGTTGCACTCTAACTTCTGTACATGGCCTTGCCCTTCCTTATCTCCTCAGCTCTTCTTTTCATTCAGCTTTAACTCAGGGGGCACCCAAGCTTTGTTGTTAGAGAAGCACTGTACCTTCCTGGTGGGCACTATGTTCTCTGTAAGGAGGTTAATGTCAGTGATACAGTCTGTGGTTTCAAAACATTTGACATACTAAGTGAAGGTGGACAGAGTGGAGGACAAGGAAGCATGGTCTAAGGAGGATGATCTGTGGTTGCGATGTCTGCAGCTGTGAGACTACATTGTGTAAGAGCTTGCACAAGGTTGGGAGTATTCTGAGCTATATTATCATCACCGTTATTGTTTATTACCAAATGTCTGATAACACAAGCCTACAGAGAAATTAAATGTTTTCTCTTCCTTTTGCTTTAGCCACTGTGTCTAGACATCTCTCTCAAGCAGTCTCATCCTGAAATTTTGGAAGAGGTGAGGTGACTTGTTGCAGGAGGTCAACAGTGGAAACGTGAGTGTGATAATCATGGATATATTGTAAAACTAGATACTGGTCCCACGATGCTGCCTATTTGGTCCAGTGAGAATTGATTACCTGGCACATAAGTTTTGTATCTGTGTTTCTGGGTTTACTTCCTGTTTAAGTGATTGACTAAGTCAATACTGGCAATGAGTTCCTGCAAAGCAGATAGACTTTGCATTGTGATGACGTCACAGATTTTTAAATCTATAATCATCTCAAGTAAAATGTTTTACAAATAGAAAATCTCCATGGATGAAAAAAATCAGATTATAAAGAGTCATAATTGACCCTGTTTGCAGTGAACAGTTCTGCAGGGATCTCTTTTTATAATGGTGGTCTGTTAAGAAAATGCTTATTGGGCCACAGGAATGGGATTGTTTTTGTTTGCAATACCACTGGAAATTGGACAAAGTGGCCACTGGGCAAATTGGATGCAAGGCTGAATCCAGCTCTTATTATACATCCACGGAAATTTTGACAAGGGGATAGAGAGGCAATAGCCAGTAAGGGTGACCAGGCTGCTGCAGGGCTGTGAAGCTCGAGTGGTGTTCCTGTGGTGCTGTGACCCCAGCCACCAGAGAAGCTTTCACAAGCCAATTAAAGTGAAAGGTAAAACGTTGAAAACGTTGAAAATGTTCTGTTCTTCTTTCCATAATGCAGTCAGACACTTAACATAATAACAATCTAAACCGGTCACTGGCAAATTTAACACTTTTAAATTACATATTTTGATGGTATGCAATTGCTCTGGCTTAATAGTAGACTAAAGGAAATAATAATTGCCTCCATTAGTTATTTTGGAAAAAAAAGAAAGATCTAGGTTGAAAAATACTTAGGTTCCCCTTCAATGTAATTAGTACTGCATGCAACATTTTCAAAGTGGGCAATGGACAATGATTGCAATAGAGGGAGTGCCTGCATCTAACCCATACACACATACCTGCAACATGTTTTATTCATTGACTGTTTTAGTTTTGGCCTTTAAAATCACTGGTTAGATAGATCATTATATTTAATTTAGTAATTATTTTCCAGTATGTGATTATATACAGTATGTGAAAAACTTCATCTGTCCCATTCCCATTCTGTCCTCCCTCAGGTTACAACCATCCTGCTCTTCTCAAATTGATGGCCAATCCCAACCATCTGGTAGGTCATCTTTGCATACAAGATCATTTATATCATGAATTCTGGTTTGTTTTGAATGATATGTGTATTTCAGTAAAGTTGTAGTAAACTAAATTTTCACAGTTGTTTCTTCTTCTCCTCTACATTAACATTTTGTTGTATGTTTAGTCACAGCAAATCATTCACTTTAATTACAATTAGTTTGCACATGCACCGATAATTCAGTTAATTTTGCTGTAGACAACTGCTGTGTCTGCTGTCGGTTCTTCCTTGGCCAATGCTGCATTGTTTCAATTTTCATTAAATTGGGCCAGTAGTTTTTCCGAAATCCCTCTGTCTGATGGGTGGGTGCACGGAAAACATGCTTTATCTGATTTATCATGTCATACATATGTCATACAGCATAGTACAGTGTACACCACTGCACTATGGTGTACAATGTACACCACTGATATAGTACAGTGTAACCACAAACGCCAACTGTTTACTGTGTAAAGTAAAAACATTTTAAGTACCATAATTGAGACTTTATTTTTTCTGTGTTTCAGTGTTTTTAATAAAGGTTCAGGTTGTGCTTTGGTAACCATATTGTGTGTGCGTGTGTGTGTGTGTGTGCGCGCGCGCGCTCACGCTTTATTCTTGTTTTTCAGAGTACACTTGTGAACCGACCTGCCCTGGGAATCCTGCCACCTGAGAACTTTCCAGACAAGCTTACAGAAAGTCTTCTCTCAGTTAGTAACACACAAACACAAATGAACCACAATTCAAAACCCTATTACCAAGCACAATTATTATTGTTGCATTTATAATTGTTGTAATAAAATTGTATGTAATTTTATGAATATTTTATTTATAATGCTTTGTTAAACAACAGTACTACAATTTGTCTTCCCTCCTGTCAGGTGGCACCCAGTGGAATGACTCGTGTTCAGACGATGGCCTGTGGCTCTTGCTCCAACGAGAATGCGTACAAAGCAATGTTTATCTGGTACAGGGTAAGTATGTTCACATTGGGGCCTGGTTACTTGGTTACCATGGTCTTAGTCATGGTCATGGTGGTGGAAGACCTTAGTCAAAAAAATAAACTATATCTGAGAGACAGTAAAAAAGAGAAGTCAAAATCCATGTATAAAAAGGACAAGATGTTCTGACTTAAAGGTCATAGATAAATGAAAATTTGATGAAAACTGATTAAAAATGTACTTTTCAAAAGGACAACTGAAATGAGATTTGTTACAAATTATTTCAATAAGATAATTGCCTGTTGCACTACCAATAATAAGAAGAACAGTTCTATTCAAGATAACTGATTTTTGGAGAGAGTCAGTCTGTTAAGTAACAGTCCTGTAATCATGACAGCTGTACACAACAAAGTCAACAGCTGCAGCCTCAAAACATTGGGAGACATAACAATTCAAAATAGACAGATAGTGTGTGTGTTTAAATAATAAATGTTTGCATTGTTTAAAAAAAAAAGTTGCGAATAAAGGAAGACAGAAATAGGCGATCCAAGCATTTTTCAGCCATTTATGACATGTGAGTCAGACGCAGAGCCCTGTAACCAAGCACAGTTATTTAAGTCGGAAAATGACAAGAGGACAAGACACCAAGTCAAATGTTTGGACACACGTTAACACTTAACGTATCCATAGGGTATGGCTAATAACTGAAAAACAATCAGTAGTAGTTTATTACCCCAGCAACCTACTACGAACAGATTTAGCTACTACTTCTGTGAACTTTACAGGTATTTTAAGATATTAGTGCTGTCAGCCACTCAGCACATCAGCTCTGGCAGTTATAATGTTACCATGGAAATGACAATGACAAATAATATTTTTAGAGATGAGTCAGGTGTGCTGTCATGCTGATTTAAGCACATTCTAAGTGTGTCTGTGTTGAGCACTTAGATTACTTGGTCGGAACACCTGGTATAATTAAGCTTCATATCTGTGTGAGGTCCTAACAGCGTGTTTGCTTTTGCTATAGAACAAGGAACGAGGCCACAACACACCATCTGGTGACGATCTTAGTACCTGCATGATAAACCAGGTGGGTGAAAGAAATTTCACTTTTTATCGTAACATTTTGTGATTTCCAGCTATATTGTACTAAATATTTGCATTTTTATGTTATTTGTTTCTTTGTTACTCTTTCTTTTCATCTCCCTGTCTTTCTGAATCAGGCTCCAGGTTGTCCAGAGCTCAGTATTTTATCTTTTATGGGAGCTTTCCATGGAAGAACCTTGGGTATGTTAAATATCTAAACTCAACTCTTTTCATTTCTCCAGTAGTGCTGCCACCGAAAAACAAAACTCCCCATCTGTGCCAGATTGCAAATATCATGAGAGCATAGCAGCCTTTTCATAATTGTCTTGGTATGTGTGAATAGAGCCAGAATGAAGCGCATTCATGACAGAAAGTTTGAAACATGCACACACACACACGTAAAGCATTGCATTGAGGGATTAATGAAATTCAAAGTGTGTCTATCAGTCCAACAACAGAGTCATTTCATGCTCAACACTTTGCTGCTCTGAAATTCTTTTTGTAACTGAAGAAAGTTTTTGCCTTGTTAAGGTTGCTTGGCAACAACACACTCCAAAGCAATCCACAAGCTGGATGTGCCATCATTTGATTGGCCAATCGCCCCATTCCCCAGACTACAGTACCCACTGGAGGAATTTACCAAAGAAAATACACAGGAAGAGGCTCACTGTCTGGAGGAGGTAGGCTGTGTGTGTGCTAATCTGAGGTGTTTGTGCACAGTCATGAAGTACAGCTGTCACTTTATCTGAGTTATAACTGCACTGCTGGGTGATCCCATCTAAGTAACTAAGTCTCTAGAAAGAGTTTCTGAGGTGTTTGGGTCCAATTACAAGAACCTAAGCTTTGTCTGAATTTAGCGTCAGAAAATTGTAGGTCATCCAACTTTTTATATCCTCAAGGCATGCTTGGAGTTTAGTTAACTGATTGGTTTCACCAGGCTTGATCAGTAAATATAATTGGGTGTCATCTGCATAACAATGAAAATTAATGGAGTGATTCCTAATAATGCTCCCTAAAGGAAGCAAACTTTGGTGTGCATGGAGGATTCATCATTGATGTGAACAAACTAAGATCGATTTAAAAAATAATAGCACAGTTCACTTGCGTGTACTTACTTTACAACTCAAATACCTAATTTGGCATGGTTGTGCTAGGAGAATAGCGAGTTGCATAACAATATTTAATGCTTTAATTGACAGATTGATTGTTGCTACTACTAATAAGTAAGTTACTACATTCAAATTATTTGTTTACTGTTAATTATGTTACTTTATTGTTCTAAATTATTTAATGTATCATAACTAATAAGCAACAATAACAATTACAGTCTGAGCACATCAGTAATGGTTTAATGTTACACATAACATTTTAGGTTATCAATTAATTAACAATCACTAGTGATTACCTTTTCACTAGCAAAAGGTAATTAACAATTTCTGATTATCTTTTCAGAAATTGTTAGTAAAACATTTATAAACATTATAGAAGGATCATATATATGTAACACTGAATGGCTAATAATTAGCATGTAAATCATCTATAAATATGATTTTGATGATGATGTTCAAATTAAGCAATATTACACGAGAGGGTGTGCTTTAACATCATTGTTGGCACGTCAATGATGCAGTCAGGACCAAGGGGCTTGCATCGAGGTCTGTTAGTGTCACTGTAGTACCAATAATAAGTTAAAGCACACCCTCAAACTGTAATATTGTGATTATACAACAATTATTATTATTCATGGTTTCGGGAAATTTGCTCTCAAAATATACATTTCTTTACTTGCTGTTTCCATTCTGATCAAAGTTTCCATGGAGATCTGACTAATACCAGGAAAACAGTCAGTCACAGCAGTAGACTCCTATATGTAATAGAACCCAGTTCACTACTCCAGCAAGTAGCCCGAGCCTTACTAACAACGTAGAAACAGAGATGCTTTCTAGTCCCATCAAAGCTTAAGCTGGAGTTTCCCAAACTGAATAAATATCGCACATATAAACTGCTTTGCTTGTTCAGTCTTGCAGTGACTAAGATATCTGCTGAAAAATAGATTTTTTCATGGACAGATTTGGCTCCTAAGTCGTGAACTTCACATGTACACCTTTCAGTCCCTGGATTCCCTGTACTGTAGGGCTTCTCTGGTGCGTACCACCATAAATGCTTCAGTGAGGCCACTGAAGGGCAGCTGCAGGATATTACTCGTCCCATACAATGCAGCGCTGGTAAGACTGCGTGGAAGGCCCAGCCACTGCGAAGAAAGCCACTGATCTTCCTTTCTATGGACTCAACTGTTGTCATTGGGACTGCATGGACCAGCAGGGGCCACAGGACTCGGGCAGGATGGAAGGCTGGTAGATACAGGCTTTAAATCTGCCAGGCAGACCGGACTTTTCAGTCTTGGTGAGCTAGGTTTCAAGCTCTTTGTTGGACTTCTGGATGGCGGCAGAGTCTTTCAGGCAAAGAGTTTTCCCAAACCCTTGACAGGTGGCTCCGTGATGGTTGGAATGACAGTTCCTGAGATGGAAAAATGGAACTTGTCAATCACTTTCCCCTTCTTCAGCACCATGGACTTTGACTAGGGCTTAAAACTCATCCTTGCCCAGGTGATGAGTCTCTCAAGTCCTTGTAGGATCCACCTGTTCCAACTACCTTTAGTCTTCAAAAACAACATTTTCTCTGCGGTACCTGACGAGGTACACACCTGTAATAACGAGTTACACACCTGTATTAACAAGGCGGTCTAACAGCTCCATAACACACAGACACTATTTAACACTATTTATTAAAGAAAGATGAAATTTTAAAATCAGATATATTACTTTGTTAAAGTTGACTTCCAGTGTACTATTTTTTTTTTGGCCGTTGTTTGAACGAGCAATTTTATTGGTCAGCTATATATATATATATATATATATATATATATATATATATATATTATATATAAATGTTATATAAAACATATAAATATATAAATGTTTAAATTTATGGAGTGAACCTTGAATATATTGAATGAAACCTTGAATATATTAAATGAAACTTCACTGACGTCAGACTTCGCGGCAGTGCCTGCAGCCCACAATCGAGTTGCAGTGATATTAAGTAATGAGGACATGATAAATACACTGGTGAATGTGTGCCAAAATCCTTCCGATACCCCTGCCCAATACCCTGCCCGTACTTCTGACGAAGAAGTTCGCTCAATTTTTAACCGTGGCAGGCCTACAACAGGCCAGGCAGCTGCTTATCGGGCCAACCTGAGCATGCCCTCCACCTCTCAGGAGTGCCCCAATACAGCCGTAAGGCATGATCTCATTATGCCTTTGTCTGTCTCTCCGCAGTCCGCTGTGTGAGTAACGTGCCCAATGCTGACAATGTGTCGCGGATCATAAAATATGTTCAATACTAAACTAAATATTCACCCTGCATTGGTCTATGAATGTGGGTGATTCTTATTGTATCTAAACAATATATGAAGAGCTTCTCTTTCAGTTCATGAAATCCCTGTAGCCACAGCAGCTCCTCCAATCCCGGAGAAGTGCGGCGTCAGAGAGCAGTGCCATTACGCACGGCCATTCACTGTGTTTTACCTTCATCACCTGAAAACGTTATTTAAGCTAACCATACAGTGTCTTGGGACCTTCTTGTGTACGGGTGGAGATTGTACACTGGGTGTTGTGGGGCACTCCTGTGAGGTTGAAGGCTTGCTGAGGTTGGCCTGATAAACAGCTGCCTGGCCTGTTTTATGTCTGCCACGATTAAAAAGGGAGCGAACTTCCTTGTCAGGAAAACGGTATTGGTCAGGGGTATCAGCGGAATTTTGGCCCGTGCACACAGTGTTAATGATGTCCTCATAGTTAAATGTTGCTGCAACGAGATTGTGAGCGGACTGACTCACTTTTAGCTATAGCATCCACACGTTATACAAGATGCCGTGAAGTCTGACGTCAGTCAAGTTTCATTTAATATATTTAAAGTTTCATTTAATATATTCAAAGTTTCATTCCATATATTCAAGGTTTCATTCAATACATTCAGACTTCATTCAATATATTCAAGGTTTCATTCAATATATTCATACTTCATTCAATATATTCAAAGTTTCATTCCATATATTCAGACTTCATTCAATATATTCAAGGTTCACTCCATAAATTTAAACATTTATATATTTATATGTTTTATATAACATTTTTATATATATATATATATATATATATATATATATATATAGCTGACCAATAAAATTGCTCGTTCAAACCTACTTGTTGTATAATGGTTAATCAATACTTTTAACTCGACTTGATGGGGGAACGCTGTCGGTCGGTCGCCAGGTAAGACGTGTTTCGGCGTTGCTCCCTGAGTTTGTGACTATTTTCGATATTTTGAGCGTCTTTTATTAATAGATACTTGTTGATACCTTTAATTTATTCTCCCCTGGTTTGATTTATGAATACTTTTTGTATTCCCGAGTCGACAATGACCTCTACTCGCCCGAAGACAGAGTCATCACGTGGAGGCCGTGCTAAGGCCTCGTCCTCGACTGACCCGGGCTCTCCGCCAAAGCCAGATGCTAACTTTCCTGACTGGGACCGGCTCGAGCGTATGCTCGCCTCCATGAAAGGAGATATATGCGGAAGGATTGACTCGCTGGCTTTTGACCTTCGCGCTGAGAACGCTTCGGTAAAACAAGATTTGGAAAATACAGTTGAACCTATGCTACAGCGGCTAAATAAACATGACCAGACCATGCACGAGCTGGAGCGCGCATGCACCGACAACAGCACCGAGTTGTCCAGGTTAGACTCAACGGTGAATTCACTGAAAGCCCAGGTAAAACTACTGAACGACAAGTGCGAGGACCTAGAGGGGAGGTCGAGGAGGAATAACATCCGTTTGATTGGTGTCCCGGAAGGCGTGGAGGGCCCTCGACAGACCAACTTTATTGCACAACTCCTAAAGGACATATTGAAGCTGGATGAGACGCCACTCCTTGACCGGGCCCACCGCACCCTCCGCGTAATACCTAAGGATGGAGAGGCGCACGTCCTTTTATCATCAGGATCCATTACTTCCATGTCCGTAATGAAATTTTGCGGCGTGCCGGTGAGATGTCTCGGGTCTCTCCACTTCTCTACGAGGGGAAACAAGTCTTCGTCTTTCCTGACTACACCGCGTCTGTCTCCAAGAAGCGCGCTGCCTTTGCAGGGGTGAAGCGGCAGCTCCACTCCTGCCCCGGAACAAAGTTTGGACTTCTCTTCCCGGCCGTCCTAAAGATAACCCTGCCAGGCGGATCAACTCACACATTTGATGACCCGGACTCTGCCATGGACTTTGTCAATGCGAATATTAAGAAGTCCGTTGCCCCAGACGATGTGGTGTAGGTAGGGTATAGCGCCACTTTCGTTTTATCCATTTTTGCTTAATGGTTAATTTATTGTTATTATCATTATTTTATTTTAGTTTATTTTTATTTATTTATTTATTTTTGGTATCAACAAGGACACAATATACAATGTTTTCCTTTCAAATATTGACGCTCTTTAGTATAAGCGTATAACCCAGTGGTATGTCACATACCTCTGACGGAGCCTTAGTTTAGGTTTAGTAGAGAGTTTAAGTAGAAGATGGGTCTAGCGCACGTCTCGTTTGGGGAGCTTATGCAAGGGGAGGTGGGGGGTTTGGGAGGGGTTGTTCCTTTGTTACTTGTTACTTGTTTTGTTCTGTTGTTATGTAATGTTTATGTCTTTAGGTCACCATACTTTAACCTATGTAATGGCTGTCCGTTTATTACCAATTACACCTGTACACACATTTTCCTTGAGATCAGTATGCGCTATGGCTCAGAATAGCCAGTTCTGTCAGTCCGGGAGGAGATTAAAATTTATAAGTTGGAATTGTAGAGGTCTCAATCACCCGATTAAGCGTAGTAAAGTACTCCATCATCTTCAACACTTAGGAGGGGATGTTGTCTATCTCCAGGAGACTCATTTAAAGGTGTCAGATCATGCTAAATTGCGTAGGAGGTGGGTTGGTCAAATGTATCATTCATCTTTCCAGGGTAAATGCAGAGGTGTTGCAATCTTGATTCAGAAGTCAATCAATTTTACTTGTTCTGACATAGTCTCTAACGCTAATGGAAGATATTTGATTGTTACTGGTCAACTATGCAATACCCCTGTTGCGCTCATTAATATTTATGGTCCTAATTGGGACAATGAGGCTTTTTTCCAGTTAGTATTCTCTAAATTAACCAACATGACCTCATATTTCCCCATACTTGGAGGTGACTTTAACTGTTGGATCAACCCAACATTGGATCGTTCCTCTACCAGAAATGTAGCAGCTTCGAAATCAGCCAAAGTCATTCAATCCTTTATGGATGAATTTTCCATATCAGATCCCTGGCACCGTTTTAACCCCTCGGGAAGAGCATATTCCTTTTTTTCTAATGTGCATCATACCTTTACACGGATTGACTACTTTCTGTTAGATAGCCATCTCTTATCATTAGTACATTCCTGCTCTTATGATACTATTGTAATCTCAGATCATGCCCCTGTTATTTTGGATATCCGATTTGAGGATTACAACGTTGCGCGTCCTCCTTGGCGCCTTAACACACGGTTGCTATCCAATGGAAATTTTGTGAGTTTTATCTCGCAACAAATAGACTACTTTCTATCGTTAAATAAAACTCCTGATGTCTCCATGTCCGTGATTTGGGAGGCTCTGAAGGCCTATTTACGAGGGGAAATTATCTCGTTTTCAAGCTATGAAAGCAAGCTTAGAAAGGGAAAAATGTCGGAAGTGAAGCAACAAATAGCTCAGCTTGACAATGTGTATGCTACTTCGCCATCACCTGATATTTTTAAAGAGCGGCTTTCACTGAAAGCAGAATATGACGTTCTCGCTTCTGCTCAGGTTGAAGACCTCCTGCTGAAATCCAGATCCACGTACTGCGAGCATGGGGATAAGGCAAGCCGACTACTTGCTCACTATTTACGTCAGACAGCGTCCTCTCACCAAACTCCACAAATTAGGACCTCATCAGGTGTTACAACAGATCCCAAATTAATTAACGAACACTTCAGACAATTCTATATGTCTTTATATTCTTCGGAACATTTGATCGACTCCTCTGCCTTCGACCACTTTTTTAGCTCTCTTAACATTCCTAAAGTAGACCCTAAGTCTGTTAAGACTTTGGATGGACCAATCACTATCACTGAACTTAGGCAGGCAGCTTTTTCTATGCAAACAGGGAAATGTCCAGGTCCGGATGGATTACCAATAGAATTTTATAGAAAATTCTTTGATAAATTAGCTCCAATTTTAATAGACATGTTTAATGAATCTTTTTCGTTATCTAAACTCCCACCGACTCTCATGCAGGCTACAATCTCACTTATTTTGAAGAAGGATAAGGACCCTCTACTGGCTGCAAGTTATCGACCCATAAGTTTGTTATCTGCGGACCTAAAACTTCTGTCTAAATTACTTGCCAGGCGTCTTGAATCAGTTCTTCCCTCCATCATCTCACCGGACCAGACGGGGTTTATTCATGGTAGATATTCTTTTTCTAATCTCAGGCGGCTTTTTAACATCCTGTACAATCCCTCTTCGTCACACACGCCAGAGGTCTTAATTTCGCTGGATGCAGAGAAGGCCTTCGACCGGGTGGAGTGGGATTATCTTTTTTATACTTTACAGAAGTTCGGTTTTGGCAATACATTTATTTCCTGGGTGAGACTGTTATACACTTCACCCACAGCATCTATTAGAACCAATAACATCCTCTCAGAACATTTTCCTCTCCACCGCTCCACCCGGCAAGGCTGTCCTCTGAGTCCACTCCTGTTCGCTATTGCCATTGAACCTCTTGCTGTGGCCCTTCAGTCACACCAACGCATCAGGGGTGTACTCAGGTATGGCGTTGAGCATACTGTCTCGCTGTACGCGGATGATCTTTTGGTGTACATCTCGGACCCTTTGACCTCAATCCCAGCTACTTTAGACACGTTAACTTCTTTTGGCCGTGTGTCCGGCTATAAACTAAATTTGTCCAAAAGTGAGACTTTGCCCTTAAATCTAGCAGCAAGAAATTTCCCACTGCACAGCTTTCCATTTCAAGGTTGCTTTAGATAGTTTCGTATACTTGGGCATTCAGGTCACAGCTCAGTTCAAGGATTTATTCAAATCTAACTTTCTTCCACTGGTCGTTAAGATGCAGGATGACTTTAAGCGCTGGACTTTATTAAATTTATCCCTCGCAGCCCGCGTCAATTCTATCAAAATGAACACCCTCCCAAAGTTTTCCTACTTATTCCAATGTCTACCTATCTTTATTCCACAGTCTTTTTTTTCCAAGATTGATAAATTAATATCTGAATTTATCTGGTGCAAGAAGACCCCGAGACTACGCAGACCCTTGCTTCAGAAACTAAAATCTCAGGGCGGTCTGGCATTGCCAAATTTTAGATTTTATTACTGGGCCTGTAACCTAAGAGCAATTCAGTTCTGGCTCCATCTCGAGGACTCTGGTTCTCCCCCAAAATGGATAGTTATGGAATCCATGTCTGCCAAACCAGCCTCTCTGTCTGCACTTGTTCATGGTCCTGTAAATCACCCCATATCACCTTATTCAAAGAGTATAATAGTTAAATCCACTGTGAGGGTATGGAGACAATTCAGGCGATATTTCGGCCTTCAGGCTCCTTCTCGACTGGCCCCGCTAGCACCAAACCTGTTATTTCACCCTTCAATGACTGATGGAGCGTTCTCTTCCTGGCGGGTGCGGGGTATCAAAACAATCAAGGACTTGTACAACGACGACATATTCTCATCTTTTCAGCAGCTTTCAGACAAGCTGGCCCTTCCTAAAAATATATTTTTCAGATATTTACAGATCCGTAGCTTTGTTAGGAATGTTTACCCTAGCTTTCCTAATTTACCAGAACCTACTGGCCTGGACCCATTCCTGACTCCGCTGCCCGCCACGAAGGGCATGATCTCGGTGTTATATAATCTCATTCACTCTATAAACCCAGCCTCACTTCGTACTATTAGGATGCTATGGGAGAACGATTTACAGTGTGTACTCACAGATGATGTTTGGAATAAGTGTCTGCGGCTGGTCCATTCCTCCTCCATATCTGCTAGGCATGGGTTGCTACAGTGTAAGATTCTTCACCGTTGTCATTTAACTAAGGTCAGACTGTCAAAAATATTTGGTGATGTTGATCCCATCTGTGACAGATGCCGCCAGTACCCGGCTACTCATTTCCATATGTTTTGGGCGTGCCCTTCCCTGAATACCTTTTGGTTGGAGATTTTTAATACTATTTCACAGGTCACCTCTGTTTCTTTCACACCAACGGCGGTTACTGCCCTATTTGGAGTTACCCTCATCCCTGCTATACCAAAGTATAAGAAGAACCTGGTGGCCTTTGTGACCCTCTTAGCTAGACGTCTCATTCTTATGAAGTGGAAATCCCCGACTCCACCAACCTGTCAAATGTGGATGAGGGACATTTTTTACTTTATCAATATGGAGAAAATTCGCTGCACACTGAGAGGATCGTCGGCTACTTTCAGGAGAACATGGGGACCATTTTTTGAGTATGCAAATAAATGGACTTTTCCTAACATCCCGGACTGACAAACAATCTCTTGTACATTGTCTGATCTGTTTTTAATGTCATGCTTCGTAGAGTTGTATGTGATTGTTCTCTATAATGTGCCTTTAACAACGGCCATCTATGTAGCTGTCTAACTCCTCATTTTGTATTTGTGACCCCCTTTCTTTTTTTTTCTTTTTTTTTTTTAATTATTATTATTATTGTTTGTTTGTTTGTTTGTCTATATATTTATACACAAGTGTCTTGTACATTATTTGTTTTTATCTGAGTTTTGTAATAACGATAATGAGAAACTTGATACTTGCTTTCTTATGGCTGTCATTTATGTGTTTAAAAATTCAATAAACAAAGTTGGGGGAAAAAAATTAACTCGACTTGATTATGTTATCTGGCAGAGGTTATTGTGAAGTTCCAACTGATGTTTATCATACTTTATTAATGGTTAAATACTAATTGATCACCATGTCATTGTTTAACGTTAAAATAACTTTAGTTTCATTAACCATCTATTAATGATGGTTAGTGTAGTGTTAGCAAAAATCTTTAAAGCTACAAACCGAAATGACCATTTGAAGTTCACACAATCCAAAATTATGTATGAAGTGTTTTGTATTTTTAACCAACAGTTCCAGGTATACAATTTATAGCAATATGCAAATGTTGTTTGACCAATTATATCAATGTCAGTATTTACTTAACTAAGTTAATTCCAGTGCCGTGAATCATGTTTGTGCGTTATAAGATACACATCACACAGGAAGTGGTGCACATTACATTGTTTATGTATTGGGATATTTGAGTGTTACATTTATCTTTATACTATAAAGTATTAAGAAAAAAAATTGGCAAAATTGAAAAGTGTGTATATTGGGATTCTCATTTGCTTCCCTAGGTGGAGGATCTGATTGTGAAGTGGAGGCAGAAGGGGAAGCCAGTGGCAGGGATTGTAATTGAACCAATCCAGGCTGAAGGTGGTGATAATCATGCCTCCCCAGACTTCTTCAGAAGCCTCCGCAACATTGCACGCAAGGTAACAGTCATTACTATGGCAACAGATCCTTTAAAAATTTTAACTTGGAAGGTTAACATGAAATGCATCAAAATTTTTCATCACTCATATGTTTCTGATGTAAATGTATAAAAAAATATTTATTTTGGGGTGCACATTTTACTGTACATATTTTTATATGTTATCAAGTGGTTTCCCCTGTTGCCAGTATCACCACTGGACCATGGTATCTCTAAGTAGGGAGAATGTGTAATTCAGTGAATGTGATCAACATGTCTCGCACTGCATACAGTCACCAGCCTGCAGGAAGATGCTTGCAGAATGCACTGCAGGTGCAAAAAGGCGGGTTTACCAATTACATTGGTCTTTTCAAATAACTTAAGTAGTATAGTTAACATCTTCAATACATTGTTACATGGCCTATATATTAATATGTGATTGTACTTGCTACTGCTATGGTTTAATCCAGTTATCACTGTAACAATCTTGCAATTTTGTTGCATTATCTTTCATTTAGTATTGTGTTATATTGTAATAGATATTTTCCATATAAAGAAGGTATAGACGTAATATTTATAGATAATTTTATTTATAGAGACCCAGGGAAAGGTAAAACCTCCTTTAAGGGGTAGAAACCTTGAGTAGAACCAACCCAGTTCATGATGGACAACCAATCTGAGCTTATAGCAGTATAACTAAGGGATGGTTCAGGACTCACCTTAACCTGACTAGCTCTATGAAAAAGGAACATCATAAGACTACTGTTATATGTAGAGAGGGTGTCTGCCTGCAGACCCAAACTGGGAACTGGTTCCACAGGAGAAGAGCTTGAGGCTTTTAACCAAAAGGTACCCTGTATTCTGAGAGCATTCTAGTGGGGTAATAGGGTACCATGAGCATTTATGATGTCAGCTGACCATGAAGAGTTTTGTAAGGAAGGAGAAGTATTTTTTCAATTTTACAGGTATCCAAGCCCAAATGGGAGAAATATGATCTCTGATCTTGGTTCCTGTCAATACACATGCTGCAGTGTTCTGGATCAACTGCAGAGTCTTAATATTGTTAGGACACAAAATAATTAAAAAATAAGTATAATAAGTAAAAAAAAAAATGCATGAACTAGTTTTTCTATATCTATTTGAGACAGGATATGCCTGATTTTTGCAATGTTACCTAGGTGAAAAAAGGCATTTTGTTTGATGTGAACATTCAAGGAAGTATCCTGATCAAAGATAACTCAGAGATCCTTTAAGGTGGAGCTGAAGGACAGGGTGATCCCATCTAGAATAACTATCTCCCTAGATAAAGAGTTTTGGAGGTGTTTGGGACCAAAGAACTTCAGTATTTTATTATTAGTTTAGTTTATTTTTGGAGCTGGTCCAAGCACAGAACCTTGTGGAACTTCAACTTGCATTTTGAATTCATTATTAACATGTACAAACTGAGAACAATCTTGTGCCGTTCCTTTAATGCCAATTAGATGTTCAAGTCTCTGTAATAGGATGTGATGGTCAGTGGTATCAAGTGCAGCACTAAGATCTAGAAAGAGAATGCAATTAGAAGGTCATTTGAAACTATTGTTATGGAAGAAGTCACATCAAGTAATCTTTCTGTTTTCTGGTCAAACACTATTTGTATTTCTTAAAATAATTACTAATATATAATAATATAATTAATATATGTATTTCTTAAAATAATTAAATGTACATGTAGTGGTAATTAGTTGTTTCCTTTTCTTTCCTGACAAAGATGCATTCATGATATGTCCTACCTTGGTCACTATATCTCATTGTCTTTACCTTTTGTCTCCCCAGCATGGCTGTGCTTTCCATGTGGATGAAGTGCAGACAGGTGGAGGGAGCACAGGAAAGTTTTGGGCCCATGAGCACTGGGGCATGGATGACCCTGCTGACATCGTCTCCTTCAGCAAGAAGCTTCTGACTGGTGGCTACTTCCACAAGGATGAGTTACAGGCTGATCAGGTTTGTGATTGGAATGGAAATCATTGGTGATATTAATAAAGTTTTATATGGGATATAATTACATGGTCCAATATAAACGATTTATCATGCATGACCACAGTAATGTCTTTCAAAACTTAAAATTTTAGGGTACTGGAGTGTTTTGTCATTTGACTGTCACCATTTCAGTAAGCTGTTTATAAGATCAAGGTCATTTTTCACTTATAGGTGTGCTTGTGTCTCTCTGTATCAACTTTATTCAGCCATACCGGATCTTTAACACATGGATGGGTGACCCATCAAAGAACTTGCTCCTGGCCGAGGTTCTCAATGTGATTCGCAGAGAAAACCTTCTGGAGGAGGTGACTCGTTCTGGGAAAGCCTTGCTAAATGGCCTTTATGCGCTACAGGTAGTGTGTCCGTGTGTATGTGTCCAAATGCAGATGTAACAGTGTAGCTGGTTTTATTATGCTCAAACCTTTGAAAACTTTTTGCCTGGGGTTCAGACTGTCTAAATGTAAGTTACCCACAAAAAAATGTAAAAAAGTAAAGTAAGTAAGTAAAAAGTATTGTGTTTGAGCAATATGATGATATTATATACCGCTTGCTCTTTTATGGGTACTTGATGAAACCGGGGAGGGTGATAGGTAGATCAGAATATATGTTTTTGGTATAATTTATGGTCACAAGCAGCCTAGCTTCTCTGTATTTTACAGGCCATAAAGGCATAGTTGCTTAACTACACATACACATATATGGAACATACCGTCATAGCGTGTATGTTGCAGTAAATTGTGATGAGTAACCTAAACTGCAACAGAAAGCAACCAAAACTTTTTGTAGCCTGTTTAACATTAGCCACATACAGTATCTTAACATTCAACAACAACATCTTGATAGGCAGCCCCCATTCCAGAACAAGCCCATATCAAACCCGTCACCTCTTTATCAATGGTACCTGTCAGCATCATACATTTTTTTTAAACGTTAGTCAGTCATTTAATGTAAAGAATATTATTTATTTTATCTAGAAATTTACATTAGCTTTCTGGAGATAATTGAGTTGAGTTTAATTGATTTAAACATTAACTTAAACTGCCTATATTTTGTTACATTGATAATAGAAACATATTGTTATCCTGGTCTCCACTGATTATTTTTCCTGCACATCAATTGATAAGAACTGAGAACTAAGAATATTGTTAAAGGTCGATAAGCAGTTAAGAATAGACATGACGTGATTTAGAATAAATGTACAATATAAATGTATAATATATAGAAAAAAAGATTGGCATGCTGTCTAAAATGTGAATAGAAAACAAATGTGATTATGTATAACATTGAAACCTCATATTTAATTTAAAACAATACAGGACAATATTAGGATGGATGGATAACATACAGATTTGTGAAGACGACATTAATACTGTACAATCTATATACTAGCAATGCACTATATAAGTGCAGTCCATTTGCCATTTACCACTATGAGACATCAAATATGTGAGTTTAACTTCTGGTCCCCAGGCTCAGTACCCAGGCATATTGAGCCGGGCTCGAGGTCAAGGGACCTTCTGTGCCATTGATATCTGTGATGATGCAACACGCAACAGCATTCTGCTCAAGGCCAGAGACAAAGGTATGAAGTGCATTACCATTCATTCTTTTTCTCTTATTTAGGGGTTGCTTAATTAATTTGTAATATTTATACCACTACTACCTTTATTTTTTAAATGAAATACAGCAAGAAAGTTTCAGACACTGCGTGCATGAAGTAAAAAAACTGGTTAGAGCCAGCTGACGGTTTAAAAAAGAAAAAAAAACTCTGACAGGCAGACACAGTCAGCTACCCAATGAGGATTTTCATAAAATCCAAGCACAGATATTGTCTCGTATTACTCGTATAATACTCGTACTTAAAAATGCTTTATCTGTACTGGATACTCGCTTCAGCCGAGTATCTGGCTCAACTCTATTAAATATGTGAAGTAGAATGTAGATTATGGATGCAAGTCCCGGGAATGTGAAAAAGCAATTGGGAAAGCAATAGGGAAAAGGCATTCACTATTCCAGGGCTCTATACTGAGAGTGTTTTTTCAGCAAATATGCTGTTGTATAATATGCAAAAATCGCCTCCCATCATTTTCCTCGTAAGCTCCGCTACACGGTCCCTTCAGTGGAGTTTTTTTTATTTTAATTTTAAATCAACCTTTATTCCTTAATTCTTCTTTTTACAGTTTATTCTTTCCTTTTCCCGCAAATTCAAAAACAAACCAAAACAACAAAATAAATAAAACCAAAACAAACAAACAAACAAAAATTGTTCAAAGTTCAGTACCAGGGGGCGGCGTTTAGCTCAGTTGCAGCCTGTGCGAAGGCTCAGTCCTTGCTGCGGAAGCCCAGGGTTCAAATCTGACCTGTGGCTCTTTCCTGCATGTCATTCCCCATCTCTCTCTCCCCGCATTCCTGTCAGTCTTTAGCTGTCTCTATTAAATAAAGCTTGAAAAGGCCAAAAAAATAATAAAATAATAATAAATAAATAAATAAATAAATAAAGAGAAAAGTTCAGTACCAGAGAGTTCCCTCTAACTTAAAAACAGAACATCATTCAAATCCAATCAAATCAAGTCAATTTTATCTGTATAGCCCAAAGTCACAAAGTACATTTGCCTCGGAGGTGAGGCATCACATCCTACATCTTTACAAACTCCTATGTTTGTCCAGTCAGTTTATAAAAACTGAACTCTACCCTGAGAAGAGCTGCCAGCAGCCTGGTCACCATGGACACCACATCCTCTGACCCCTGACCTCTGACCCTGTTCTTTCTGGTCTTTCAGATAGTCAACTTAGCTGTCCCTGAGACAAAGTTTATTAGCTGGTGGACAAACTTCTTTCTATGGCAATAACGTGGTCCAAAAATAAAAAGACTAAAAGAAAACACCTCACCTAAGCCCTGAAACCACCTCTGTAGATGCCTGAAAAAAGCCTCTAATCTGGGACACTGGACAAAGAGATGGAAGACTGTCTCTGACTGGGAGCAGAAGGGACAGCTGTCCCCTGTGTTTGGATCAAGGTGCACCAGATACCTGTTTGTAGCTATGGCCCCATGTACAATCCTCCACTGGAGGTCTCCTGTCATTTGTTGACAGGAGGTTTGTACAGGCACTGCCAACAGCCCTTTGGGGAGGACCCACGCCAAAGACCTCAGTCCACCTGGAGGCAGACGACAGGATCTAAGAGGTGATGAGAGCGGCTCTTCTAAGACCCACATCCCTGGTGTGGTCCCAGTCTTCCGTTTAGATGTTAGAGTCTGCCAGGCCTGTAGCACCGACCAGTAGAACGATGTTAGTCCTGTTGTATCCACAGACTGAGGCTGGACTCGGAACAGCTGCTTGTTGTAGCCGAGTCATTCAGCCTTCCTGAGCAGGAGACAGGCTATGTCTTGTGTCTGTCTGCAGTCTGAGTGCTGTGATCTGAGAGTCTATACACAGTCCCTGTCCACCCTCCTGCACTGGCGGATGCAGGACAGAAGCCTGTGTCCAGTGCTGCCCAGACCAGGGGCCTCATGTACAAAGGTTGCGTACGCACAAAAAAGTGGCGTACGTCCTTTTCCACGCTCACGTTCAGATGTATCAAACGTGAAATGATGGTAGAAATGTGCGTGCCCCACGCCAACTTCATAGCTGTCGTACGCACGCTTCCACAGCTATTGTTCCTTTGGCGACACTTAAATGTGACGCTGGGAAACTGTTAATAATGTGAAAACAAGTAGTCATCAGAGTGATGTGAACATCAGAGGACATGACGTGACCCTTGAGCGCAACGGGAGTGCTATAGGGTGCCGAGGAGCCAGGGGTTGTGCTGACTACACTAGGGTTCCTGGCAACAGGGGCATTCCAGCGGGAGCTGGCTGATCGGTCAGGAGTGTGCCAGTCAACCCTGAGCTGAGCTATGCCAGCTCTGTGGTACGGAATCATCCGAAGTGTCTTCCAGGTACATCAAGTTCCCATATAATGCTGTTGAACAGGCCGACATTAAAGCCGTTTTCCCTAATGTAATCGGAGCTGACTGCACACACATTGCTATAAAACCACAGGATGAATTTGTTCATGTTAAAAGGAAACATTTTCATTCCATCAATGTTCAACTCATATGTGATGCGCAAATGCAGCTAACTAACATCGTGGCAAGGTGGCCTGGTTCAATGCATGCCTCATTTATTATGACTAACAGCATGGTTGGGAACAGGCTGGAGGCTGGCACGGTGCGTGATGGGTGGCTTCTATTCGTTTAATTGTCCCGTATGTAAACCAGCGCAATGCACATTTGGGCATGTGCGCATTCAAATATCATGTTTTTGGTTTTCTTTATTTCCTGCTGGTGAAATTAGAGCTACAGAACTTTCTAACAAGCCCCTGATTGTCTCCCTGTGTGTGTGCACTGCTCGGATCCCACGGCATTTACAGCCTCACACACACACTCCCACTCACGTCTTTTTTTGGTCATATTTATCCCTGTTGACAGGGTACCAAACAGAATCTCAACTTCATTCACTAGAATCTCTAGCTTAGACTCTGTTAGAAATTCCTTTTCTTTCCTTTGTTCATCGCGTTATCTGATCGGACAAAGAGGTGAATCTCAGGTCCAGGGCCTATTTAAATAGATTTGCATATGTAAATGGGGGCGTGGACAGGGAGGAGTTGCATGTGCACTCAATTCCACGTTGATTGGGATGTACAAAAGAAACGTGCTTGGATCCATGCATACGCACACTTTGATACATCTGAATTTTTTTTGTGCGTGGACAGTTTCCGGGTTTCACGTGAAAATCCATGCAAGTATTCGTACATGAGGCCCCAGAAGAAGTCCACAATCTCCTTCTGGGAGAGAGAGAGAGAGAGAGAGATAGTCCTCCGGCAGTTTAGTCCTATGGCAGCATAACTAAGGGATGACCTAAGCCAGCCCTAACTATATAAGCTCTATCAAAAAGGAAAGTCTTCAGTCTACTCTTAAAGGTGTTGACCGTGTCTGCCTCCAGAACCCAAAATGATAGTTTGTTTCACAGAAGGGGAGCTTGATAGCTGAAAACTCTGGCTCCCAATCTTTCATCAGGCTTGATCGATAAATATACCGTATTTTCACGACCATAAGGCGCACCGTACGAAAAGGCGCAGTCTCAGTTATGTGTGCCATTACTGTATTTAACACACACATAGGGCGCACCGTACGAAAAGGCGCAGTCTACACACACATATGGCGCACCGCCTTACAACCACACACACACAAGCATACAAGTGTGCGTATTTAAAAATAGAGCGGGAGCAAAACTGAGTTTGATTGTGCTTTTTTTAAGTCTTTATTACAAAGTACTGACATTTTTTAAGCACATTACCACAGCACACATTGCCAGTAATCGTCATTAATCAAACCCATCGAAGTCCTCATCCTCCGTTTCTGAGTTAAACAGCTGCGCTAAATCAAATATGCCAGTTCCACTTTCTTCGCTGTCAGAGTCACTTTCCGTGCCGTGCGGCCCCTCGGAAATGATGCCGGCTTTTGCGAAAGCTCGAATAACAGTGCCAGTAGACACGTTAGTCCACGCATCTACAATCCATCCGCAAACTTTGGCGTAACTTGCCCGGCGCTGCCTGCCACTCTTTGTGAAACTGTGGTCTCCATCGGTCATCCATCGCTCCCACACCGCTCCCACGCCGCTCGCAGCCTTACTTTGAACGGCTGGTTCACACCGATGTCTAGCGGTTGGAGCTTTGTCAGACCTCCCGGAATAACAGCTAGTGCAGCGTTCATTTGTTTCACTTCTTCATCGGCTGTGAGATGGGCACGCATAGAGTCACAGATCAACAGCGATGGTGATGCGTGGAAAAAAACACCTGGTCGCCTTACATACACCTGCCTCAGCCACTCTTTCATCATCTCTCCATCCATCCAGCCCTTTTCATTTCAACGTTCTCAACACAGGTTTAACAACACACATAGGGCGCACTGCACTATAGGGCGCACCGCACATTTTGGAAAAAATCTAAGACGTTTGTATGCGCCTTATAGTCGTGAAAATACGGTAATTGGGTGTCATCGGCATAACAATAAAAATTAATGGAGTGATTCCTAATAATGTTCCCTAAAGGAAGCATATATAAACTGAATAGAAGTGGTCCTAGTACAGAACCTTGTGGAACTCCGTGACAAACTTTGGTATGCATAGAGGATTCATCACTGATGTGAACAAACTGAGATCGATCTAAGAAATACGACTTAAACCAGCTTAGGGCAGTTCCTTTGATGCCAATTTGATGTTCCAGTCTCTGTAAAAGAATTTGATGGTCAATGGTGTCAAATGCGGCACTAAGATCTAACAAGACAAGTACAGAGATGAGTCCTTTGTCTGATGCCATTAGTAGGTCATTTGTAACTTTGACTAATGCGGTCTCTGTGCTATGATGCACTCTAAATCCTGACTGAAAATCCTCAAATAGACTATTGTTATGGAGAAAGTCACACAGCTGATTAGCTACAGCTTTCTCAAGTATCTTAGACAGAAAGGGAAGGTTTGATATCGGTCTGTAGTTGGCTAAGACCTCTAGGTCTAGAGTGGGCTTTTTAAGAAGAGGTTTGATTACAGCTACTTTAAAGGACTGTGGTACATATCCTGATAATAAAGACAGATTAATCATATCCAATAAAGAATGACTAACTAGAGGTAAAACATCCTTGATCAGCCTGGTTGGGATGGGGTCTAAGAGACAGGTTGACGGCTTAGCTGTAGAAATGATTAAAGTTATTTGATGAAGGTCAATGGGAGAAAAAGAGTCTAAATACATATCAGGATTAACAGCTGTTTCCAAACTTGCTGTGTAAGAATGCAGATCAGTGCCCGTTGAGGGCAAGAGGTGATGGATTTTGTCTTTAATAGTTGTAATTTTATTATTAAAGAAGCTCATGAAGTCATTGCTACTTAGACCTAAAGGAATAGATGGTTTAGTAGAGCTGTGATTCTCTGTTAGCCTGGCTACAGTGCTGAAGAGAAACCTGGGGTTGTTCTTATTTTCCTCTATTAATGAAGAGTGATAGGCTGCTGTGGCATTACAAAGAGCCTTCCTGTATGTTTTAAGATTATCTTGCCAGACTAAGCAAGATTCTTCCAGTTTAGTGGCACGCCATTTGTGTTCAGATTTACGTGCCTCTTGCATAATATGCAT
>JAFMOB010000344.1:36711-56969 GCA_018985215.1 Larimichthys polyactis | reverse complement strand
GGATGTCCCCAATCCGTGGGTTTGAGTCCCTGCAGACAAAAAAGGGAAGAAGTCAACGCATGTCCAGAGGAGAACCAGGAGGAGAACCAGGAGGAGAACCAGGAGGAGAACCAGGAGGAGAACCAGCAGAGAAGAAGAAGTAGAGAAGCGTGCTGACCACTCATCCATGCGTTTCTGCAGCGCCGGCAGCAGGAACTGTTGGTGGAAGCAGTAGATGGAGCAGATGTTGGAGAAGACTCCTTGGACCACGTCACAGGGGAAGGAGGATCGAGTCCGGGCCTCCTCCAGGAGCCGGGCACAAAACACCTGCAGGAGAAGAAAGAAAGTCCAGGCCTCAGTCCAGCAGTGTCTCCCTGGAAATAGCATTGGTCAGCTGAGGTTCTCTGTGATTGGCTAGTTGCTCATGACTCACCTGGTCCAGGAGGTGGAGCTTGGAGACATAGGCGGTCTCTGTGTGCAGCAACTCGTTGGCGATGTTGTAGACTCTCTGCTGGACAGACAGCTGGATGGAGACAAAGAGACAAATGTGATGTGGACCTGATCATGTGACCTCAGCATGTGACCTGATCAATGACCTCTCACCTCAGCAGAGTCCTGTCTGTCTGTCTTTGGTGGCGGCAGCACCAGCGTTAGCTCAACCTCCTCCTCGTCGAGATCACTGTCCCCCTCCTCAGAGAACTCCCTCCTCCTCCTCCTGGCTCCACCCCCCTCCTCCCCCTCCCCCACGTACGACGACGAGCTCGAAAGGCGAGGGAGGAGGGCGGGGCTGCAGGGGTAAGCCACGCCCCCGTCATCCACGCCAGCGAAGCAGAGCTCCTCACTGTGCGACGGCGAGCTGATGCTGTCGATGCCGCTGTCCCGATTGGCCAGCTTACCGTCCGTCTGCGAGGAGGGGAGGGACAGGCGCTCAGAGGGGAGTTCGGATTGGTCGAGGGGTGGCGGCAGCTGCTGCTGTTGCTCTCTCATCTCCACAGCAACCACGTCGTCCTCCAGGTGTTTCTCTGAGGCGCTGTAACCCGATTCCATGGAGAGACGCTTCTCATGGAGGTCGTCCCGACACGCCGCCGCCAGCTCTTCATCTTCATCATCATCGTCATCATCATCGTGGTCGTCATGGTCACCATGGTCGTCATGGTGACCGTCTCCCTCCTCCCCCTCACCCCCTGGTGTGATGTCATCATGACCTTTGAGCTCAGAGGGCGGCTGCTCATCAGGCGGAGGAGGGGATGATGGTGGTGATGAAGGCCGGGAGGAGGCCGGGTCAAGGAGGCGGGGACACAGAGCGCCCCCGGTGATGTCAGGAACCACGATGATCTGCTCGCTGCGACAAACACAAACGACACGTCAGCCAATCATGTAACTACTGACATCACAGCTGCTCCGACCAATCACAACTCACCGCTCGAACTTCTCGATGAGCGACAGGACGCAGGTCGGGGAGGCAGTGCCATCGGCACGGGTGGGTGGAGTCCGACCCCCCCGCGGGTCTGCCGGGAGGGGCCTGCAGGGTGGCGGAGGGGGGAGGGGCTTCTCTGGAACCCGGGGGCGTGGCCTTGACACCCCCGCCTGCTGCTGGAGGTGGGGGGGCTTTGGGGGAACTGTAGTGGGCAAAGTCATGAGCTTGTTAATGTCTTAATTAATCACATTAATCATGTAAATGAGTGGCGGTGCTCACCCTGAGGCTTCGGCCCGGGCAGTGGCGGCCGACTCTTGCTTGGTGGTGTTACCGTTGGCCCTGTGTCGTTAACGAGCAGCAGCCCATTAGCAGAGCTGCGGAGCTCCGTTAGGGAGGCGGGGCCTGAGGAGGAGGAGCTGGGCCCCGGGTCGGAGCTCGACTGTTGGGGAGCGTCGGCCTCCAGTGCCCCCTGGTGGCTGCACGGTGAGCAGGGCGGCTCCAGAGAGAGGCTCTTAGTCAGACAGCTGGGGGAGGAGGGGGCACCTGTGGGGCACACACACACACACACACACACACACACACACACACACACATGAGCTCTCTGGTCTCCACATGTTGTGTATGTGGTCTATCATGGCTGCAGCTCATTGGCTGAATCCTGATGCTTGCTGACAGCTGATTGGCTGATTAAAAAGATTCAAACTGAACTTTAACAGTCAGCGACTACGACTCCCATGACGGGAGGAAACATGAACCAGTGACTGACTTCATCACAACACGAGAGAGGATCTGATCTCAGACCTGTCTGTCTGATCTCAGACCTGTCTGTCTGATCTCAGACCTGTCTGTCTGATCTCAGACCTGTCTGTCTGGCTAGCTCATTAATTATTCATGATTGATCGTCAATACTTCAGGAACATCTGTTATGGATAAACATATTGACTCCGCCTCCTCCAGTGTCACATATTCGTCGAGGTCTCTTGTGATTGGCTGCTTCACTGCAGCAGTGAACACAGACAGGTGAGCAGTCATACATGTTCAGGTGAGGCTAGGCTAAGCCAGCATCTTCGTTAAGTCTCTGTTGTTGTGTATGTGGTCACTGTAGAGAGCAACTCCATGTTTGGAGTTTTGAGCAGAAACAGGATGTGATGTCACGCTCGAGCTGCTAACTCCAACCAGACGAGATGGGAGGTCATGGGAAAACATCAACAGGCTAATGTACAGCAGACGTGTGTGTGTGTGTGTGTGTGTGTGTGTGTGTAGTCTATTTTTAAAGGTCTATTAATATCAGAGGTCTGAGCCGTCTGTGGATTCAGTGTTGGGTCTGTTGGTTCTGTTGGGTCGGTTCTGTTCAGTGTCTCAGACTGTTTCTGGTCTTTATGCTAAGCTAAACTAAGCTAAACTAATCCTGGACACAGTGACATCATAGTCTGGAGAAGTCAGATGTTGGGTTGAAGTCTGGTTCTATGAGGTTCTGAACCGTAGTCATTGTTTATATCGATCTATGCTCTGCAGACTTCAGAATGTTACCTCACAGAACAGACAGTTAAGTTGGACCTTTAGAAGGTTCTGGTGAACCTCAAGGATGTTCTAGTAGACCTTCAGAAGGTTCAAGTGGACCTTTAGGAGGCCCTTGTGGTCACTGAAGAGGTTCCAGTGGACCTAAAGTAGGTTCTAGTGGACCTTTAGAAGGTTCAAGTGGACCTTTAGGAGGCCCTTGTGGTCACTGAAGAGGTTCCAGTGGACCTAAAGTAGGTTCTAGTAGACCTCTAGGAGGTTCTAGTGGACCTTTAGGAGGCCCTTGTTGTCTACTAAAGAGGTTCCAGTGGGCCTTTAGGAGCTTCTATTGGATCCATAAGAGGTTTTCAAGTTCACTTTGTGAGGTTCTATTTTTTTTTTTTTTGATGAGAGTCTGGGGGGTCATTGGGGGATGGTACTAAAGGTACCGAAGGTACCGAAGGTACTGAAGGCTCGGACTGATGTCGACTGATGGACAGCTTCATGCCGTTTCTTCTTAGAGCACTGAACAAATCCAAACAAGAACCAAACACTGAGGAGGACGTCTGCCTCACACCGAGCGGTGAATCAGAACAGGTTAAATAAAGTCCTGACCTTTTTATTGTAGGTCCAATAGAACAGAACCAGAAATATACATTATTACTTTTTATACTATTTTATTTTGAAAAACTATGAACATCTGAACAAATGAACGTTTAATTAATGTGCTACGGATTAAGGAGGTTCCAGTGGACCTTAAGTAGGTTCTAGTGGACCTTTAGGAGGTTTCTGTAGATCTTTAGAAGGTTCTAGTGGACCTTTAGGAGGTTCTAGTGGACCTTAAGAAACGTTCTAGTGGACCTTTAGGAGGTTTTAGTGGACCTTAAGAAACGTTCTAGTGGACCTTTAGGAGGTTTTAGTGGACCTTTAGGAGGTTCTAGTGGACCTTTAGGAGGTTCTTGTAGATCTTTAGAAGGTTCTAGTGGGCCTTTAGGAGGCCCTTGTGGTTCTTTAGGAAGTTCTGGTAATCAGGATCTACATGTACTTTAGGAGGTTCTGGAAAGATGAGCAGAATCCATAAGAACTCGGCTTGGGAACCGCAGGGTGGCTGGTTAAAGTCCAGAATCTAGTCTAGGTCTGGTTATCAGGTTCTGTTGGGTGGTTCCAGTCGGTCTTAAGGATCTCTGATACCGTCAGAGCTCCCGATGATCCGGAGGACGGGTGGGGAACACAACCAACACCAGAACGCCAGTGTGTGTGTGTGTGTGTGTGTGTGGGTGTGTGCGCGCACGGAGGGGGTGTGTCAGTCTGCTACAGAATCCACATCATCCAATCAGGATCCACGATCCAGATCCGGACTCAATCAATACAACGACCACGCGCGCACATACACACAAATGCTCGCACGCGCGCACGGGACACTTGGTTCTGGATCCTGGACTCTGGGTTCTGGGTCGTGTCGGGTCTGGGTTCTGGGTCGTGTCGGGTCTGGGTTCTGGGTCGTGTCGGGTCCTGGGTGTCAGACAGAGAATCGATTAGCTGATCGGATCAATAATCATCGGTCACGTGCCTGCAGAGCCACATCTGGCAGACGCAGTCTCGTGCAGACTACCCTACATTCACTGCGGCGAGATGTCGGTCAGTGTGCGCGCGTGCACGTCAGCCTGTGCGCGCGCCCCATCAGGATGAACCTGTTTTCATCAAACATCAAAGATGATGAGGAGGCTGCAGATGTGCGCGCGCCTGTGTGCGTGTGCGTGTGCGGCAGGTGCAGGTGCGGGACTCACCTCTGCTCAGGCTGCTTCTGTCCATGTACACCGCGCAGCACAGCACAAATCCGGTCATTAAAGAGAGTGTTGGTGCGGGGAGAGAGCGGCTCTCCCGGTCCACAGCACGGAGAAGAAACCGGGTCAGCACACACACACACACACACGACCGGACCGGACCGGACCGGACCGGAGCCCAGCGCAGCAGCTTCAGACCTGCAGACACCGACAGGCTGCAGCTTCACCGCCGATAAGTAGGTTAGATCCGCTCGGTTTGGTTCAGAGGGCTGCCCGGTGTGTAAGCGGCGGGCGGCGGCAGAGAGGAGGGGAGGAGGAGGAGGGGAGGAGGAGGAGGAGGAGGAGGGGAGAGAGAGAGGACTCACCAACTGTCTCTCTCTCTCTCCTCCATGTTGGTTTCCATGACAACAGATTCAGAGAGCGAGCGAGAGATGTGATCACATGACCTTCATCACATGTAACATACATGTACACATGTGTCATGAAACAAGCTAAGCTACTATCAGACTGGCTGAGTATCAATATTTCATTTTTAATATCACAACACTCCAAACATCCCAATCATAAAATCACATGTCCTCTTCCTTCTGTTCTCCTCTGCCATCATGGAGGCTGCTGAGCCCATCACACAGCTCCAGTTCTGGCACGACACGGCTCCGCTCCCCGTCAGCATCCCCCGGCCTGTAAACCGCCTCTTCTTCTTCTTCTTCCTCTTCTTCTTCTTCCTCTTCTTCCTCGCCTCGTTGTTGTCAGCAGTTTACTTCACTGTCCATCATAAACTCTGTAAATCACAGAGAGTTGAGGCGGAGCAGCCGGAGGACATCAGAGGGAAAACCAGAAAACATTTCCTCCATAAAATATGATCCAGTTTCACCAGAATCACTGAAATAGTTGCTGCTGTGTGACTTAGTGCCGTAAAGTTGTTCAACATGATGAACAAAAACAATGATCCTGAGTGCAGGGTGATCGAAACAAACTCACCCTCAGGTCTTAAGTATCTAAGCTTGAATCAAATGCACCCACACCAGAAAACAAACACTACTGAAGAAGAAGAAACATCAAATGAAATGCACCCTCAGGTTCCTGAACTGTCAGTTAAACTCCACCTAGCTCTCTTTCTGAGGCTGAAAAACAAACACACCCAAACACTTCCACACATCTGGGTGAAGGTAAAACAAACACATCCTGTTATAATCTGAGAGGGGTGGAGATAAAACCACAGGCTGACCTCTGACCTCACTCACACACACACACACACACACACACACACACACACACACACACACACACACACACACACACACACACTCCCCTCCCCCACATCAACAGTGAGCGATCCACTGACCCACAAGCCTGCTGTCCATCCCCCATGAGAAGAGAGTGTGTGTGTGTCCACATGTGTACACAGATCAGCTGTTCAACAGGATGTTACAGTTTCATATTGCTGACAGATGTTTTATCTATATTTGTGAGACAGCAACATGCAATGTGTGACACCGGCTGGAAAAAACCCAGCGGTGCTGTGATGAATTAGCTCAGTTTGCCAGTCTGGACTGTGGACAGAGCTGGAGAATAACCTGGACACCTCCAGGACAGTGAACTCCTCAGTTAAAACAACAGTCGAAACTCTAGAAACAACAGTTCGAAACTCTAGAAACAACAGTCGAAACTCTAGAAACAACAGCCGAAACTCTAGAAACAACAGTCTAGAAACAACAGTCGAAACTCTAGAAACAACAGTTCGAAACTCTAGAAACAACAGTCGAAACTCTAGAAACAACAGCCGAAATTCTAGAAACAACAGTCTAGAAACAACAGTCGAAACTCTAGAAACAACAGTTCGAAACTCTAGAAACAACAGTCGAAACTCTAGAAACAACAGCCGAAACTCTAGAAACAACAGTCGAAACTCTAGAAACAACAGCCGAAACTCTAGAAACAACAGTCTAGAAACAACAGTCGAAACTCTAGAAACAACAGTCTAGAAACAACAGCCGAAACTCTAGAAACAACAGTTCGAAACTCTAGAAACAACAGTCTAGAAACAACAGCCGAAACTCTAGAAACAACAGTCTAGAAACAACAGCCGAAACTCTAGAAACAACAGTCTAGAAACAACAGCCGAAACTCTAGAAACAACAGTCTAGAAACAACAGCCGAAACTCTAGGAAACAACAGTTCGAAACTCTAGAAACAACAGTCTAGAAACAACAGCCGAAACTCTAGAAACAACAGTTCGAAACTCTAGAAACAACAGTCTAGAAACAACAGCCGAAACTCTAGAAACAACAGTTCGAAACTCTAGAAACAACAGTCTAGAAACAACAGTCGAAACTCTAGAAACAACAGTCTAGAAACAACAGCCGAAACTCTAGAAACAACAGTCTAGAAACAACAGCCGAAACTCTAGAAACAACAGTCGAAACTCTAGAAACAACAGTCTAGAAACAACAGTCGAAACAACAGTAGAAACTCTAGAAACAACAGTCTAGAAACAACAGTCGAAACTCTAGAAACAACAGTTCGAACTCTAGAAACACAGTCGAAACTCTAGAAACAACAGTCGAAACTCTAGAAACAACAGTCGAAACTCTAGAAACAACAGTCGAAACAACAGTAGAAACTCTAAGAACATCAGTCAAACTCAGTTCAAACAATAGAAACATCAGTAGACGACAGGTAGAAAACAACAGATGAATCAGTAAAAACGTCAGTAGAAACATGATAGCTCTCACTGTTCAGTATGGTGTCTCAGTGTGACAGGTGGGCGGTCTCTGCAGCAGTTTATTCACAGTAACACACTTTGTTTATTTTTAACCGTCAGCTCTTCATTCATATCTGCTGCTGCTGCACTGCATGCTGGGAGGACACTCACTAAATCATGCCATAAACCACGTGTCATTTTTCACGGCTGACCAGACGCATCATGTCATCTGATTACAGCTGTTGAAACTTAACACGTTCATGTTGGTGTTCATGTTGGTGTTCATGTTGGTGTTTATGTTGGTGTTCATGTTGGTGTTCATGTTGGTGTTCATGTTGGTGTTCATGTTGGTGTTTATGTTGGTGTTCATGTTGGTGTTCATGTTGGTGTTCATGTTAGTGTTCATGTTGGTGTTTATGTTGGTGTTCATGTTGGTGTTCATGTTGGTGTTCATGTTGGTGTTCATGTTGGTGTTCATGTTGGTGTTCATGTTGGTGTTTATGTTGGTGTTTATGTTGGTGTTCATGTTGGTGTTTATGTTGGTGTTCATGTTGGTGTTCATGTTGGTGTTTATGTTGGTGTTTATGTTGGTGTTCATGTTGGTGTTCATGTTGGTGTTCATGTTGGTGTTCATGTTGGTGTTCATGTTGGTGTTCATGTTGGTGTTTATGTTGGTGTTCATGTTGGTGTTTATGTTGGTGTTCGTGTTGGTGTTTGTGTTGGTGTTTATGTTGGTGTCCATGTTGGTGTTTATGTTGGTGTTTATGTTGGTGTTCATGTTGGTGTTCATGTTGGTGTTCATGTTGGTGTTCATGTTGGTGTTCATGTTGGTGTTCATGTTGGTGTTCATGTTGGTGTTCATGTTGGTGTTCATGTGGTGTTTGTTGGTGTTTATGTTGGTGTCCATGTTGGTGTTTATGTTGGTGTTCATGTTGGTGTTCATGTTAGTGTTCATGTTGGTGTTTATGTTGATGTTCGTGTTGGTGTTCATGTTAGTGTTCATGTTGGTGTTCATGTTAGTGTTCATGTTGGTGTTTATGTTGGTGTTCATGTTGGTGTTTGTGTTGGTGTTCATGTTGGTGTTCATGTTGGTGTTCATGTTGGTGATGTTCATGTTGATGTTCATGTTGGTGTTCATGTTGGTGTTTATGTTGATGTTCGTGTTGGTGATGTTCATGTTGATGTTCATGTTGGTGTTCATGTTGGTGTTTATGTTGGTGTCCATGTTGGTGTTTATGTTGGTGTTCATGTTGGTGTTCATGTTGGTGTTCATGTTGGTGTCCATGTTGGTGTTCATGTTGGTGTTTATGTTGGTTGTTTTGGATGTTCATGTTGGTGTTCATGTTGGTGTTCATGTTGGTGTTCATGTTGGTGTTCATGTTGGTGTTTATGTTGGTGTTTATGTTGGTGTTCATGTTGGTGTTTTGTTGATGTTCTGTTGGGTTCATGTTGTGTTTATGTTGCTGTTCATGTTGGTGTTCATGTTGGTGTTCATTTGGTGTTCATGTTGGTGTCAGTTGGTGTTTTGTTGATGTTCATGTTGGTGTTCATGTTTTGTTTATGTTGCTGTTCATGTTGGTGTTCATGTTGATGTTCATGTTGGTGTTCATGTTGGTGTTCATGTTGGTGTCATGGTGTTCATGTTGGTGTTTATGTTGGTGTTTATGTTGGTGTTCATGTTGGTGTTCATGTTGGTGTTCATGTTGGTGTTTATGTTGGTGTTCATGTTGGTGTTCATGTTGGTGTTCATGTTGATGTTCATGTTGGTGTTCATGTTGGTGTTTATGTTGATGTTCATGTTGGTGTTCATGTTGGTGTTTATGTTGATGTTCATGTTGGTGTTCATGTTGGTGTTTATGTTGATGTTCGTGTTGGTGATGTTCATGTTGATGTTCATGTTGGTGTTCATGTTGGTGTTTATGTTGATGTTCGTGTTGGTGATGTTGGTGGTGTCCATGTTAGTGATGGTCGGGCAGGACAAAGACCCCAGAAGACAGAATTCAACATTACTCCCTCAGAAGCTGCAGTGACTCACCTGTCCTGCAGGTGGCTCTGCTGTGAAGTGTTGAGGTGGTACTCAGGTGGTAGGAGAACCTCATGGTGTTGAACTGACTGGAGAAGGAGGGAGAAGGAGGAGGAGGGGGGCTGAACCCGAGCAGGGCGCTGCGAGGTCGGTTCAGCTGCATCCCGACACCTGCACAGGTACGTGTGTCACTTCCTCTTCATGTTTCTGAGCGTCACAGACAAGAAACAAAACTCTTATTTTGAAGGTTTGTGCGTGAAATAAGTCACTTCCTGTTTATAGAGAGTTCACGAGCGGGTCAGAACCCGTCCAGTCGGCGCCTTCAGCCCCCCCCCCCACCCTCCCTCCTCTCTCTCCGTCCAATCATGCATCTCTCTCTGTACTCTTCATCTCCGGGTCCAGCTGAGTCCAGTTCATGTGATCATTGATCGATAAAATCCAGATCAGCTGCTGCTGCCGCTCAACGGCTCTGCTGCTGTTCACATTGATCCCACATCAGACCAGGAACCAGAACTGGATCCAGACCCGACAGGCCAGAATGTGCAGACTCAGCTGCAGCTCAGAGGAGGCTTCAACTTCAGTTCTCATGAGTTCTTCTCCTCCTCAGACTTTTCTTCTCTCAGTCCAGACAGACAGACAGGCGGTTGGTCGTCTCTCTCTCAGCAGCTTCAGGCTTTTGTGTGAAAATCTGATCTGCAGACCGACACCACAACTCCTCCTCCTCCACCCAGACATCTGATCCCAGACTAGCTGCCCTCCTCCTCCTCCTCTTCATTTCCTCCTTTCCTCCTCATCTGTTTCTCATTTTCTCTTTTTTTTCCAGCTGAAATTTGAACAGAAAGAAACTTTCCTCTTTTCTGTCAGCGCTCATGTCGTCCAGCAGAGGTCACAGTCGTCCTCGACTCTCATTAATTATTATTAAATCATCCACCCAATCAGCTGAGACCTCTCTTGGTCAGGGTCACGATGTGTTCGAGCCACAAAGTCATCACAGCTGACATTGGGCAAGAGCGGACCAATGAAAGAGTCAGGCTTTTATTTTGAAAAGGACATTTTTATTGATTTAAGAACACAAAACATTTATTTATGAAAACTGTGTGTGTGTGTGTGTGTGTTTAAAATAAATAAAAACAAACAGGAAGTGTCGTCTCAGTGAGTCTCAGTTCTTCTGCTCCTCAGACTGTATCGGGGCTGACCAATCAGAAGAGACATGACACACACACACACACACACACACACACACACACACACACACACACACACACACACACACACACACACACACCGGGTCAGACACAGACACAGGTCAGAGGTCAAGCATTAAAGGGAACATACTATGAAAAAAATATTAAATAATATTAAATATTTTTGAATTCGGGTGCAAACAAAAAACAACAACCGCCTCCATTCTGTGTGAGCTGCTGCTGCCACACTGTCTTCTATGGCCTGTCTCTGCAGCCATGTTTGGCCCAGGTAAACGTCCAGGCAACGTGACGATGTCACTTCAGTATGTGCTGTGTGCTGCAATACTATAAACTGAACTTGAATCACATCATTTGAATTTGTATTGTTCAATTTGAATCATTGCTTTGAAAAACTGAATTGTAACTTGAAATTGAATTTATTAGTTTGGAACTGAACATTCAGTTCAGTGTGTGTGTGTGTGTGTGTGTGTGTGTGTGTGTGTGTGTGTGTGTGTGTGTGTGTGTGTGTGTGTGTGTGGTAACGGCCCTGCCACGGTCTCTGCTGCTGTTATGGGCATTTTTTATTTTATAAAACAGTAAAACGTTGTATTTAACTCGCTGGCAGTAGCATTTCCATTATGTGATTTCTGCAACGTTTTCTTAAATAATCTCTCAGCTGTGGCGCAGCTGCCACTGACATGCCACGGTAACTACTGCTGCTTTGAGCATAACTGAATAACATATTTTCTCAAATATATTCATGGTAGAAAGCCCTTAGTGCAGGATTAGAATCCTGTGATGAAAAATGTAGACTAGCAGGCTTTGTAAACACATTTTCACATCACCAACTACAAGACCAACCGTGGAGCTGCTGAAGGTGACCTTGCGTTGGCAGAGGAGCTGAACGTCTTCTTTGCTCGGTTCGAGCTCACAGCAGCACAACCCTCACTCTTGAGGACCAGAAAGTGAGGCGCACCCTGCGGGCGGTGAATCCAAGGAAGGCAGCTGGTCCGGATGGCGTCCCAGGACGGGTGCTGAGGGAGTGTGCAGACCAGCTGGCTGGAGTCTTCACGAGGATCTTTAACCCATCCCTGGCCCAGTCCTCTGTTCCACCCTGTCTGAAGTCCTCCACCATAGTCCCCCTGCCCAAAAAGCCACACATCACCAGCCTCAACCACTACAGACCAGTGGCACTCACTCCAGTGGTCATGAAGTGCTTCGAGAAACTGGTTCGCAGTCACATCACAGCAGCCCTGCCCCCCAGCCATGACTCCAACCAGTTTGCCTACAGAGCGAACAGATCCACGGGAGACGCAGTGGCAACAGCACTCCATGCTGCACTTCACACCTGGAGCAGCAGGGGAGCTATGTGCGGATGCTCTTCGTGGACTACAGCTCGGCATTCAACACCATCCTGCCACACAAGCTGGCGGTCAAGCTGAGGGACCTCGGGCTCCCTGAGGCCACATGCAGGTGGATCAGCAGCTTTCTCTCTGGACGCAGACAGAGAGTCAGAGTGGGTCATCATACATCCACGGCCCTTAGCCTCAGCACTGGCTCCCCCTGGGCTGTGTGTTGAGTCCCCTGCTTTACTCCCTCTACACACATGACTGCACCCCTGTCCATCACAGCAACACAATTGTGAAGTTTGCAGACGACACCACAGTGGTGGGGCTCATCTCCGGGGGGGATGAGTCCGCCTATAGAGAAGAGGTGGAGCGGCTGTTGGCTTGGTGCACAGCCAACAACCTTCTTCTCAATACTGCAGATCAAAGAACTCATAATAGACTACAGGAGGAAGAAGACTGTGGTCCCACCGCTGCTCATCAACGGGGACAGTGTGGAGAGGGTGGCAGACTTCTGCTACCTGGGAGTCCACATACAGGACAGTCTTTCCTGGAGCGTGAGGCCCAGCAGAGACTGTACTTCCTGAGAATACTCAGGAAGAATAACATCACACAAAGACTGCTGGTGTCCTTCTACCGTGCCTCCATTAAAGCATACTCACCTGCTGCGTATGCATTTGGTACACCAGCAGTACAGTGGCTCAGAGAAAAACGCTCCAGAGGGTCATCAACACCCTCAAAGGACTGTCGGCTGCCCTCTCCCAGCACTGGAAGACCTGCACAGATCCTATTGTCTTAAGAAAGCCCAGAACATCATGAGGGACACTTCACACCCTGGTCACCCTGTTTGTAATGCTGCCTTCAGGCAGACGATACAGAGCCGTTGGTGCTAGAACAAATAGACTCAAACACAGTTTTTATCCAAATGCAATAGCCACTGTGAATGCTGCCAAAAAATGATGTGCACAATGTTTTAATGTTTTATGTAATGGGTGTATGCTCCTTTTAGCAGATTTAGTATTTATTTTGATTTGAGCATATGTTTAATTTTATTTATTTTAGAACATTTTAATGTCTCAGGTATTTTTATTCTTATTTATTCTAGTTATTTTAACACTAGTCACTTTAATGCTAGGATTTTATTTATGTTGCACTTTCAATCTCGTACCTGTGACAATGACAATAAAGATCTATTCTATTCTATAGGTGTGATTGGCATTGGCAGCTGCCCCAGACACTGGCAACTGCTGTGGTGCACGCACACACACACACCCACACCACACACACACACACACACACACACACACACACACACACACACACAAACACCACACACACACCACACTAAGAAGTGAATGTTCAGTTCCAAACTAATAAATTCAATTTTCAAATTACAGTTCAGATTTTCAGTGCAATGATTCAATTGAACAATACAAATTCAATGATGTGATTCAGGTTCAGTTTTTGGTGGAAGAGCAGCAGCTCATTTGCATTTAAAGGGACAGACACGAGAAGCGACGCCTGAACACAGAAGCTTCAACGTTCATGAAGTCTGGGACTGTGCAAGCTGGAAAGGCCAGAATAATAAATTCTATTTTAACTTGTCTGTCTGTCTGTTACCTGTCTGTCCTCCACCAGGACGCTGTAGACCAGAGGAGAGGAGGACGAGGTGAGACGGGAGGACGAGCGACGAGGACGCGTGGCTGGACTCACTGATGCATTGTGGGTTGTCTGACACTGCACTGATGCATTGTGGGTCATCTGTGGCTGCAGTGTGATGTCACAGCTGATCACTGTGCTGCTGAGAATACTGTCAGTACTCCAACCTGCAGTACAAATACACAGAGACACTGCATGACCTGTCTGTGGACAGGCAGGTGAGACATGTACGGGCCGACGTGTGAGAGGTGAGACAGATGCAGGACGACGTGTGAGAGGTGAGACAGGTACCAAGACACTCTTCTTCTCTTCGTTTCGTCTCTTCTCGTCGCCGTCTCACCTTTGCAGGACGATCCTCTGACTCCACCTGTCGCTCTGCTAAACGCTCTGCAGACAGACAGGTCGGTCAGACAGACCGACACATACACACAGACAGTTACAGACAGACAGGTCAGACACACAGACAGACCTGTGCGCTGCAGCGCCTCCTGCAGGTTCTTCTGGGTCTCTCTGAGCTGCTGCAGAACCTGTAGACTCTGCTGGACCGGGTCTCTGTACTGAACACACACACACACCAGAACACACACTGCAACACACACCATGAACCGCCGCAGTGCACTCACATACACACTGAGCAGCTCCTGCACACAAACAGCACACAAACATGTCACAACAAAGACCACAAAGACTACAAAGACCACAAAGACCACAAAGACCACAAAGACTACAAAGACCACAAAGACTACAAAGACCACAGTCCCCTCTCTGTGATGGCACTGACCATGTGTTTGTGTTCAGGATGATCAGAGTTCATCACAAACTCGTAGATTTTTTTCTCCAGGTAGAAATTTAAACACACCAAACTCAACAACACCAACCTGCGCACACACACGCACACACACACACACACACACACACACACACACACACACACACACACACACACACACACACACACAACACACACTGATCAATTGATCACAGAAATAAATGATTATTGGGTTGGTGCCTGTCTGTGGTGGGAGGAGTTACCTGGCTCTGGAGGAGCGTTGGGTGGAGGTGATGAGGAAGGCGGAGAGCAGAGCAGCAGCGTTGTAGCAGCACGAGCTCAGACTGTGAGTTTCCATCAGCAGGAAACTCTGAAGAAAAGAAACTCTGTTAAAAAGCTCAGACAGCGCCACCTGCTGCTCCCTGGAGACACTGCTGAGCTCTGAGAACACCGACCGCAGACCTGCCAGACAGACAGACAGACAGACAGACAGACAGACAGACAGGTTCAGTAAATAATTTGATGGCTCACTGTTTTTTGTCCAGATTAACGCCCTGCGCCAGATCTCTCAGGTGTTTGTAGGTGTGTTGTGTTTGGTCAGGTGTGCAGCAGCTGTTACCATGGTGATATGTGATTTTTACCCTGGGTGGAGTCTCTCAGGGTGACTCTCAGCTCCTCTCCGTTGTTCAGTATCTCCTGTTGCGCCTGTAAGGCAGCATTCTGGGCATCAATGAGGTCCTCAGCCATCTGTCTGGTGGACTGAAGCTGCTCAGCTACACCTGCCGAACTCTCCGTCAACCTGTAGTCATATGACCACTGTGAGGCCCTACACCAACACCTGTACATGTGTTACCTGTACATGTGTTACCTGTACATGTGTTACCTGTGTGTATGTTACCTGTACATGTGTTACCTGTACATGTGTTACCTGTACAATGTGTTACCTGTGTGTATGTTACCTTACATGTGTTACCTTACATGTGTTAACCTGTACATGTGTTTACCTGTACATGTGTTAACCTGTACATGTGTTACCTGTGTGTATGTTATCCTGTACAATTGTGTTTTACCCTGTACATGTGTTACCTGTGACAATGTGTTACCTGTACATGTGTTTTACCTGTGCGTATGTTTACCTGTAGCATGTGTTTCCTGTACATGTGTTACCTGTGGCGTATGTTACCCTGTAACATGTGTTCCCTGTACATGTGTTACTGTACATGTGTTACCTGTACCATGGTGTTACCTGTGCGTATGTTACCTGTGTGTATGTTACCTTTACATGTGTTACCTGTACAATGTGTTTCCTGTGCGTGATGTTACCTGTGTGCATGTTACCTGTACTAGGTGTTACCTGTACAATGTGTTACTATGTAACTGTGTTACCTGTGCGTATGTTACCTGTACGTGTGTTACCTGTGCGTATGTTACCTGTGCGTATGTTACCTGTATATGTGTTACCTGTGCGTATGTTACCTGTACATGTGTTACCTGTGCGTATGTTACCTGTGCGTATGTTACCTGTGCGTGTGTTACCTGTACATTGTGTTTACCTGTGCGTATGTTACCTGTACATGTGTTACCTGTGCGTATGTTACCTGTACGTGTGTTACCTGTGCGTATGTTACCTGTACATGTGTACCTGTGCGTATGTTACCTGTGCGTATGTTACCTGTACATGTGTTACCTGTGCGTATGTTACCTGTGCGTATGTTACCTGTATATGTGTTACCTGTGCGTATGTTACCTGTACCATGTGCTTACCTGTACATGTGTTACCTGTGCGTAGTTACCTGTGCGTATGTTACCTGTATTGTGTTACCTGTGCGTATGTTACCTGTGCGTATGTTACCTGTATATGTGTTACCTGTGCGTATGTTACCTGTGCGTATGTTACCTGTGCGTATGTTACCTGTGCGTATGTTACCTGTATATGTGTTACCTGTGCGTATGTTACCTGTATATGTGTTACCTGTGCGTATGTTACCTGTGCGTATGTTACCTGTACATGTGTTACCTGTGCGTATGTTACCTGTACATGTGTTACCTGTGCATATGTTACCTGTACATGTGTTACCTGTGCGTATGTTACCTGTGCGTATGTGACCTGTGCGTATGTTACCTGTACATGTGTTACCTGTGCGTATGTTACCTGTGCGTATGCTACCTGTACGTATGCTACCTGTACGTGTGTTACCTGTGCGTATGTTACCTGTGCGTATGTTACCTGTATATGTGTTACCTGTGCGTATGTTACCTGTATATGTGTTACCTGTGCGTATGTTACCTGTGCGTATGTTACCTGTACATGGTGCTCTCAGCTCGGCTCTGCCAGGCTTCAGACTGCAGGAAGTGACACATTGAGTGGGTGTGGGTGAAGAACTCAGTGTAGGCGTTAAAGGCCACAGCGTCCATCGCACCTGTACACCTGCTGACCTCTGACTCCTCAGGACATGATGGTAACTCCCGACCTGAGCTAACAGAGCGAGAGGGAGTTTACCTAAAGTACAGGTGAGTCCCGGACGGCCCCTCATACACAGGAAATATGTTCAGATGTTGTTGTTTGATTGTCAAAAGGTTTTTAAAGAGCCCTTCCAGAGGAGCTCGGCTGTCAGACGATCACACCTGGAAAAATCTGATTTTAGAAACAACGTAAACAAAAGAGACATGGCAGAGTGGTCGACTCACAGGAAGTGACTCCACAGGAAGTGACATCAGTAAAACTCTTTTTTTAAAGTTCCAGAAATTAATGTTAAAATTTGTCTGTGATGACATCATCATGAATTCATCAGAACAAACAGGTTCAACATTCATAACACAAACCCACCTGATCATTTCAGGTGTTCAGGTGTTTACATGTTCACGTGTTCAGGTGTTTACATGTTCCCGTGTTTACATGTTCCCGTGTTTACATGTTCAGGTGTTTACATGTTCAGGTGTTTACATGTTCCCGTGTTTACATGTTCAGGTGTTTACATGTTCCCGTGTTTACATGTTCAGGTGTTTACATGTTCAGGTGTTTACATGTTCCTGTGTTCACGTGTTCAGGTGTTTACATGTTCAGGTGTTTACATGTTCCCGTGTTCACGTGTTTAGGTGTTTACATGTTCCCGTGTTCAGGTGTTTACATGTTCAGGTGTTTACATGTTCACGTGTTTAGGTGTTTACATGTTCCCGTGTTCAGGTGTTTACATGTTCAGGTGTTTACATGTTTAGGTGTTTACATGTTCAGGTGTTTACATGTTCAGGTGTTTACGTGTTTACATGTTCACGTGTTCAGGTGTTTACATGTTCACGTTTACATGTTCACGTGTTCAGGTGTTTACATGTTCAGGTGTTTACATGTTCACGTGTTCAGGTGTTTACATGTTCAGGTGTTTACATGTTCACGTGTTCAGGTGTTTACATGTTCCCGTGTTCAGGTGTTTACATGTTCAGGTGTTTACATGTTCAGGTTCCCGTGTTCAGGTGTTTACATGTTCAGGTGTTTACATGTTCACGTTCCCGTGTTCAGGTGTTTACATGTTCAGGTGTTTACATGTTCACGTGTTTAGGTGTTTACATGTTCCCGTGTTCAGGTGTTTACATGTTCACGTGTTCAGGTGTTTACATGTTCACGTGTTCAGGTGTTTACATGTTCACGTGTTCAGGTGTTTACATGTTTAGGTGTTTACATGTTCACGTGTTCAGGTGTTTACATGTTCAGGTGTTTACATGTTCACGTGTTTAGGTGTTTACATGTTCCCGTGTTCAGGTGTTTACATGTTCAGGTGTTTACATGTTTAGGTGTTTACATGTTCAGGTGTTTACATGTTCAGGTGTTTACATGTTCACGTGTTCAGGTGTTTACATGTTCACGTTTACATGTTCACGTGTTCAGGTGTTTACATGTTCACGTGTTCAGGTGTTTACATGTTCAGGTGTTTACATGTTCAGGTGTTTCCATGTTCACGTGTTTACATGTTCAGGTGTTTACATGTTCAGGTGTTTACGTGTTTACATGTTCAGGTGTTTACGTGTTTACATGTTCAGGTGTTTACGTGTTTACATGTTCACGTGTTCAGGTGTTTACATGTTCACGTGTTCAGGTGTTTACATGTTCACGTGTTCAGGTGTTTAAATGTTCACGTGTTCAGAAAATGTGCATAAATTTAATTAATTAATTAAAATACTTACAATATGTACCTTAATGCAGTACTCGAGTAAATGAAATAAAAGCAGCTCATGTTCAAAGTACTTTTACTCGAGTACATCTTAAGTACTTTCCTTTCTCCTAAATATTGTCTGAATCAAACTGTCAGTATTTATTTTGTACTTCTTGCTGAGTCCTCTGACTGCAGCTGGTTGCCTACAGAGCTGCTGGTCTTTTCAGGTTTTACCTGCTCAGGTGACACAAGGTGAATCTCAGCGCGATCTGGCTCTGGCTCTCTGACGTCAGGTCCCTGCAGCGCGTGTCCAGGTGCTCCAGAGCTCGCGCCCAACACTCCCCGTACCGAGGCTGGGCGGCCAGGCTGCGCACGCGCCGCAGCTCCATCCTACCGCGCTCAGAGTCTGGACCGGAGCCGGTCGAGAGTCCGGGACGGGCGGACAGTCCGAACAAGTCCGAGCCGCTCAGCAGCAGCAGAACCGTGAGCACCTGAGCTACCATCTTCACCTGTCTGCAGCTCAGCCAATCAGAGAGGCGGATTTTCACCTGGTCAGAGGTCACAGCGACGTCACCGAGACGTCACTTCGTGATTTAAATCATTTTTTAAATATTTGAATAAAATGTTTTAAATTATTTCAGAAAAAAAAATAAAAAATCTGATGACGCGAAATAAAAAAACGGTGACGGTCCTTCCTGTTTGTTACCTGGTCAGGAACAGGTAAAAACCAGACTGAACCTACTCTGGTTGTTACCTGGTCAGAGAAAACCAACAGGTGTCAGCAAAGAATCATGGGCTGTGTAGTCCTTGTAATGATCAACCAGCCTCCAATGAAACAGACAGGTGTGTTCACATTAAAGTTAGAAACAGAACCAGAACAAAGTTTGTTCTCGTCTCCATGACGTCCATCTTTGTAGTCCTGCATGCTCCCAGCTGATCTACAGCTGGTTATGGAGCTGAGTGAAACTCTGGGGGCAGTTGTCGAGGCTCAGTCTGGGGTAAACGGTTCAGTTGCTCCAGACTGAACCTACTCTTGGTCCTCTGGTTCTGGTTGTGGTTGTGGTTGTGGTGTGTTGATGTGTGACAGCTTGAATCAGTGAGACCACCACAGATCAGGGGACAACAAACGCTTTTAGTTAGAAAGAAAAAAAAGAAAACAGGTAAAAACTAGTTTGTCTACAGCGACAGTGTATTGGAGTTTCACTGAATTCCAACCAGAGTAAAAAGCAGAATATTCATCCTCATATTAGCAACTATGAAGTCACCACACACATCACTACTAAGTCTAGAAACACAAACATGGCTGGCTGGACATGGTGGCTTCTGGCAAGACGCACAATATTATAGGCACTAAACTCTGGAACATGCAATATGGGGCTGGTTACTGTAGTTTGTGCCGGTCGAGTCCTGTGGTGTGAGTCCGTTCGAGGGACGTTTGATTTCTGCAGCTGCATGACGGACAGCATGCTAACGGGTTCACTGCTCTGGGCAGACTGGGTGGCAGGCGGCGCGCCGGGTACGCAGAGGCGGTGCGCCGATCCAAAACATTCACTGTGTGAGGTCACGATGACGCAACAGGTGAGAGGACTCTGAAGAAGGAGGCACAGGACGAACACATTCAGGTCGACGGGGAGAAGCTCAACTGTCCAACATTTTTGTTAAAGTGCCGGAGCTTTGCCCGAAGCTCATGTGATCACTAAGGTGCTAAGAATTTACTGTCGTTCGATGGATGGAGAGCGCCAAACGTTCAA
>JAFMOB010000344.1:0-31007 GCA_018985215.1 Larimichthys polyactis | reverse complement strand
TTTTTAATATCAAATTATTTATTTAAATAAAAATGGCCGCCGTGGAGAGCGGAGAGGACAGACTGTAAGTTGATGTGTGTTTTTAACATTTCATCCTTCACGCGCCGCCGCCTCCGGCCGCCGCGCGACGTTTACTGTCGTGTGTTTTATTCACGGGAAAGTGCGTCGGTTTTTACCCCGGCCTGTCTCGGCGGAGCGGGGTTAGCGGGAATACGTCACCAACTTACTGCTAAGTCTGTACTTTAGCTGCTGTCTCCGGAGCGGAGCTTAGCCCCGGGGAGTCAGGCCGGGGGTCGGCGTGTCCGTCACAAACACCTCAGCCCCGGTCACCGGCGGCGTGTCCGTCACAAACACCTCAGCCCCGGTCACCGGCGGCGTGTCCGTCACAAACACCTCAGCCCCGGTCACCGGCGGCGTCACACCGTCACACAGCCCGGGAGCTAACGGGCTGCTAGCACGTTAGCAAACACAGAGAGTGTTTAGACCGGGATAACCCGGGATAACCCGGGATAACCCCACACACACTGACAGCAGGCGGCTGCCTCTGCCGCTGAGCCAGGCAGCTCTGCGCGCGTGTGTGTGTGTCAGGCTGGACTCGAACCTGCGAGTCAGTGTACAGGACAGTGTGTGTGTGTGTGTGTGTGTGTGTGTGGGGGGGGGGGGGGGTGCAGTCACTTCCTGTTCCACCTGCAGCTCCATCAAACACACAGAGGTTCCCAACCTGAGGCTCGAGCCCCCACGATGGGTCACATGACTGGAGCCACAAAGTAAACAATGTCCTGCTGCATTCTGGGTAAAACAGGAAGTGACACCTCATGATGATGATGAGCGATGTTCTGATTGGACGACATCTGCATGTTTATAACGTGTGTAAACAACGTTCCTGTAACGTTCCGTAACGCTCCGTAACGCTGCTGTAACATTCCGTAACACTCCCGTAACGCTGCTGTAACGTTCCGTAACACTCCCGTAACGCTGCTGTAACGTTCCGTAACGTTCCGTAACGCTGCTGTAACGTTCCATAACACTCCCGTAACGCTGCTGTAACATTCCGTAACACTCCCGTAACGCTGCTGTAACGTTCCGTAACGTTCCGTAACGCTGCTGTAACGTTCCGTAACACTCCCGTAACGCTGCTGTAACGTTCCGTAACGCTGCTGTAACATTCCGTAACACTCCCGTAACGCTGCTGTAACATTCCGTAACACTCCCGTAACGCTGCTGTAACGTTCTGTAACGTTCCGTAACGCTGCTGTAACGTTCCATAACACTCCCGTAACGCTGCTGTAACGTTCCGTAACGTTCCTGTAACGCTGCTGTAACGTTCCGTAACGCTGCTGTAACGTTCCTGTAACGCTGCTGTAACGTTCCTGTAACGTTCCGTAACGCTGCTGTAACGTTCCCGTAATGTTCCCATAACGCTGCTGTAACGTTCCCGTAACGTTCCATAACGCTGCTGTAACGTTCCCGTAACGTTCCATAACGCTGCTGTAACGTTCCGTAACACTCCCATAACGCTGCTGTAACGTTCCTGTAACGATCCGTAACGCTGCTGTAACGTTCCGTAATGCTGCTGTAACGTTCCCGTAATGTTCCCATAACGCTGCTGTAACGTTCCCGTAACGTTCCATAACGCTGCTGTAACATTCCGTAACACTCCCGTAACGCTGCTGTAACGTTCCGTAACGCTGCTGTAACATTCCGTAACACTCCCGTAACGCTGCTGTAACGTTCCGTAACGTTCCGTAACGCTGCTGTAACGTTCCATAACACTCCCGTAACGCTGCTGTAACGTTCCGTAACGTTCCTGTAACGCTGCTGTAACGTTCCGTAACGCTGCTGTAACGTTCCTGTAACGCTGCTGTAACGTTCCTGTAACGTTCCGTAACGCTGCTGTAACGTTCCCGTAATGTTCCCATAACGCTGCTGTAACGTTCCCGTAACGTTCCATAACGCTGCTGTAACGTTCCCGTAACGTTCCATAACGCTGCTGTAACGTTCCGTAACACTCCCATAACGCTGCTGTAACGTTCCTGTAACGATCCGTAACGCTGCTGTAACGTTCCGTAATGCTGCTGTAACGTTCCCGTAATGTTCCCATAACGCTGCTGTAACGTTCCCGTAACGTTCCATAACGCTGCTGTAACGTTCCGTAACGCTGCTGTAACGTTCCATAACGCTGCTGTAACGTTCCCGTAACGTTCCTGTAACGCTGCTGTAACGTTCCGTAACGCTGCTGTAACGTTCCGTAACACTCCCGTAACGCTGCTGTAACGTTCCGTAATGCTGCTGTAATGTTACGTAACGCTGCTGTAACGTTCCGTAACTAGGGATGTAACGATACATCGTGACACGATTAAAATCGGTACAAATGCGTGACGACTCGCATCGATTGACAGAAAAAATGAATCGCGATTCTTGGCGAATGCGAGAGAAGTAGGATATGTTGTTTTTCGTCTTTTTTTAAAATTAGAAATAGGTTACGTTGTGGCTGCAGCTTCCACTGCCGCGTCTGCCTTTCTGTGTCTCTCACACACACACACACACACACACACCACACACACACACACACACACACACATGCGCAGTACAGGTAATCGGCCTCAGGCCTGACTGTACCATAAATGATACCATAACACAGATCCTCCAGGAATTCACGATGTTGCAATTTGCAACTTCAGTGAATCCCCGTGAATTCAGGGCGGTGTTGCAATTTTAACCAATCACCGCAACTTCCGCGCAGTCTGCCCGGGGGATTAAACTCGGGTCAGGGACGGCCGCACGGTGCGGGAGGATCCCCTCATGGGACCTCTCCCCGGCGCTGGCTGGCCCCCGCGCCGCGACCGGCTCTGCGTTTACAGCGCCCGGACCTCGCCGTTTCCCGGGGCCGTGGACTCTCATTAAAGGGTAAATGAGCTATCATCTTGTTGTTTTTATTTTCAGTTAGCTCATACTTCAAGCTGAAAGGTAATGGTCAGATCAGCTGCTTGCTGGCAGCCCTAATAAGAACACAAACTGTTTGAGAGTTTCTGTAAAGAGAGATTTTTTTCCTACAAATAAAAAGATATTTGGTCAGAATTTGTCTGTAGCTCATTTAGATTTTTAAAAAATCGTATCGTGACTCGAATCGAGTCGTGAGTTGAGTGTATCGTTACATCCCTATCCGTAACGCTGCTGTAACGTTACGTAATGCTGCTTTAACATTCCTGTAACGCTGCTGTAACGTTCCGTAACGCTGCTGTAACATTCCCGTAGCGCTGCTGTAACGTTACGTAATGCTGCTTTAACATTCCTGTAACGCTGCTGTAACGTTCCGTAACGCTGCTGTAACATCCCGTAACGCTGCTGTAACGTTCCGTAACGCTGCTGTAACATCCCGTAACGCTGCTGTAACGTTCCGTAACGCTGCTGTAACGTTCCGTAATGCTGCTGTAACGTTCCCGTAATGTTCCCATCACGCTGCTGTAACATTCCGTAACATTCCCGTAACGCTGCTGTAACGTTCCGTAATGCTGCTTTCACATTCCCGTAACGCTGCTGTAACGTTCCGCAACGCTGCTGTAACGTTCCGTAACGCTGCTGCAATGTTCCGTAACGCTGCTGTAACGTTGCGTAACGCTGCTGTAATGTTCCGTAACGCTGCTGTAACGTTGCGTAACGCTGCTGTAACGTTCCCGTAACGCTGCTGTAATGTTCCGTAACGCTGCTGTAACATTCCAGTAACGCTGGTGGAATGTTCCCGTAATATTCCCGTAACGCTGCTGTAACATTCCAGTAACGCTGCTGTAACATTCCCGTAACGCTGCTGTAACATTCCAGTAACGCTGCTGTAACGTCTTGTAACGCTGCTGTAATGTTCCCGTAATATTCCCGTAACGCTGCTGTAACATTCCAGTAACGCTGCTGTAACGTCCTGTAACGCTGCTGTAATGTTTCGTAACGCTGCTGTAATGTTCCGTAACGCTGCTGTAATGTTCCCGTAATATTCCCGTAACGCTGCTGTAATGTTCCCGTAATATTCCCGTAACGCTGCTGTAACATTCCAGTAACGCTGCTGTAACATTCCCGTAACGCTGCTGTAACATTCCAGTAACGCTGCTGTAATGTTCCCGTAACGCTGCTGTAACATTCCAGTAACGCTGCTGTAATGTTCCCGTAATATTCCCGTAACGTTCTGTAACACAGCTGTAATGTTCCCGTAATATTCCCGTAACGTTCTGTAACACAGCTGTAACGTTCTCGTAATGCTGCTGTACCGTTTCACAGAAACAGCTGAAAAAGTTTTTACAAAATTAAAATAAATTCTTTAACTTTTTTAGTTTTAACACCAAAACAAACGAGGAGTCGTCTCCGTGACGACGGATGGATCAGAGTCAGAAGCAGACAGGAAGTCACAGGTGATCAGTCTGTGATTGGTCAACACGTTCATGTGAGCTAATGTGAACTTCTGTTGGTGCGTTCAGGGACACTTCCTGTGGTTCCAGCCTCAATGTGGTCAGGTGGTTTAAACACAGAAAGACCTGCCGTCATCCAGGCATTTCACAATAAAAGCACAGGTTCAACATGTCGGGTGATTGACAGCAGGAACATGTGTCTGTGACTACAATGGAGGAACGTTCGTCAGCACAGCACCACGCAATCACAACGTTGCGGGTTCGATTCCATCATGTCACCCCCCTCATGCTCATCCTGTTTGTCTCTTTTTTGACACCTTCAAAATAAAAGCATGCATCCTGTCTGTGAAGGCTCAGAAAGTCTCACTGAGGTTCACACTGACCCCTCTGAGGGAGGTTCATCAGAGCAGCTCCACTGAACTCTCATCAGGAGGCTTCCACAGGAAGTGTCAACCTCAGTCCTCAGAGAGGTCAAACCCTGCCTACCTTCACACCTGCACACACCTGACCAATCACTGCCAATCATTGTTGTACGTTTACATATGTGATGTCATCTGTTTTCAGGGAAGAGGGTCAGGAGGGTGAGGAGGGACCTGTCGACCCCCGGCCCCCCACTAGAGAGAGAGACAGGTCCCACAGTAAGACCAAGAAGGCCCGCCGGGAGCGTCGCCATGCCGATCAGGGGGCAGAGACCACTGCATCGGACACGCCCCCAACATCCGTGCTGCAGTCGCAGACAGAAGCAGAACCACAGATGCAGGTAAAGACAGGTATTAACAACGGAGTCCAGACAGGAAGTCACAGACAATCAGACAGGAGGTCACAGGTGATCAGACAGTCTGTGGTTAGATCTCTGAGGTCCTCTTTGGATCCCGGGGATGTGAAAGCTGGTTTTCTGATGTCACTTCCTTCCTGCAGGTGTCTGAGCCGGTGGCGGGCCCCTCAGAGGAGCCGGGGTCAGAGTCAGCAGCTGGCAGCGAGTCAGCAGGTTCTCCGAGGCAGCGGCGCTCAATCATTCGGGACCGTGGACCGCTGTACGACGACCCATCGCTGCCTGAAGGCTGGACCCGCAAGCTGAAACAAAGGAAGTCTGGTCGCTCAGCGGGAAAGTTTGATGTCTACCTGATCAAGTAAGCCACACCCACCGCTGACACACCTGTTTTCCACGATGAGGTGATAGCGCAGTGATGACTGTCATTTTCATGTCATTGCTCAGCTCCGAGGGGAAGGCGTTTCGTTCTAAGGTTGAACTCATCGCCTACTTCCAGAAGGTTGGCGACACAACCACCGACCCCAACGACTTCGATTTCACTGTCACCGGACGTGGAAGCCCCTCCCGCCGCGAGAGGCGTCCACCTAAGAAGCCGAAGGTGGTAAAGCCATCGGGGCGAGGCAGAGGACGGCCCAAAGGTACTCTGCCACTTGAAATGAAAGACACTGACACTTGAATCAGACTGACCTGAAAAGACTTCTTCAGTGTGTTGTTGTCTGTGTTGATTCGTCCTTGCAGGCAGCGGGAAGATGCGGCAGGCTACAGAGGGTGTGGCCATGAAACGCGTGGTCGAGAAAACTCCGGGCAAACTGCTGGTCAAGATGCCCTTCGGCAAGGCAGAGTCCTCCACTGGCACCGCCTCCTCCGCCTCAAAGGTACGATCAGCCTGTCACCTTTAATCGGATCAGAGCAACAACCTGAGAGGACACTTCACCCAGTTCACCCCTGACACACCTCTGACACACCTGACACACCTCACACACCTGACACACACCTAACACACCTAACACACCTCACACACACCTGACACACCTCACACACCTGACACACACCTAACACACCTCACATACCTCTGACACACCTCACACACCTCTGACACACACCTCACACACCTAACACACCTCACACACCACTGACACACCTCACACACCTCTGACACACACCTCACACACCTAACACACCTCACACACCACTGACACACCTCACACACCTCACTCACCTGACACACACCTGACACACCTCACACACCTCTGTCACACCTCACACACCTAACACACCTCAGACACACCTCACACACCTCTGTCACACCTCACACACCTTACACAGACCTGACACACACCTGACACACACTTGACTAGAGTTGCACGATACCCACGGTATACCCGGTACCCCGCGGTGCCAAATCATAACCGTCGCTACTATACTAGAAATTCTACACGACGGTACTACCGTGGATTACTATACTACCGGTGCCAGTCTCCGCTACATAGCGGCCGCCTCTGCTCTCCTCCCGGCTTCTCTCTGCATGCTACTCCTTTGTAAACAAACCAACATGGAACCGCAACCGAACTACACAGCTGCTGAATGATTGGCTGTTTGCCTGTTACTGGTGACGTCCAGGGATATGATAGGCTGTTTCCGCACGCTGGGTCCGCCCGTCTGTTAGCTGATTGGCTGTTTGTGTGTTTCTGACAGCCCCGCTTCGATAGAAACTCGCTTCAAAACAAACAACAAGCTAAAGTTCTGTCTCGCCCAGACACGAGACAACACACTCACCATGGCAGAAGCACCGGGCCCGAGCAGCGAGTCTGCCGTGGCGTCTTCATCAGTGGCAACACTGATTTTGCTTAAAAAACAAACGTCGTTGTTTCAAACTAACTTGTACAAATACATTGCAGTTTATAAAAATAATAATAATAAAAAAAGGCCGCAGTATCGCGATAATACCCGGAACCGCGATACTTTGTCTGGTATAGTATCGTGGTTACTCATTTTAGTATCGTGACAACTCTACACTTGACACACCTGACACACACCTGACACACCTCTGACACACCTCACACACTTGACACACCTGACACACCTCTGACACACCTCACACACTTGACACACCTGACACACCTCTGACACACCTCACACACTTGACACACCTCACACACCTCTGACACACCTCACACACTTGACACACCTCACACACCTCTGACACACCTCACACACCTCTGACACACCTCACACACCTGACACACACTTGACACACCTGACACACCTGACACCTTTGGCAGTTCAGTCTGATGTTGTCTGCTTCATCCTGTCCCGGATCAGGTCCAGTCCAGAGTCCAGTTGGTGCTGGTTCAGTATCGTTGTTGTTGATGTCTTGTCGTGGTACTTCCCTGCAGGTCGTGTCTCCCGCCCTGGTGCCCAAGTCCCGCCCCGGTAGGAAGAGGAAGTCAGAACAGGAACTTCCGCCCCCACCACAGACTGCCCCCAAGAAAAGAGGCAGAAAACCGGCCGCAGCCTCGGCGGCGTCATCGGTCGCCACGGCGTCAACCTCCTTGGCATCAACCTCTGGTAGCTCCACAGCTGGGAGCTATGCCGCAGCCGCCATCTTAGCAGCAGAAGCCAAACGGAGAGCTGCCAAGGAGTCTTCCACCAAACCCGTCGTCCAGGAAACAGCCCTGCCAATAAAAAAACGCAAAACAAGAGAGACGGTAGAGGAGAGGGAGAGCGTCCAGGCGCCAGCGCCCACCACAGCCGAGACCCAGAGGAGGGTCGCTGTGGAGGTGGAAGCAGGCAAAGAGGAAGGAGTGCCACCCTCAGAGCCTCAGCCCGCCCCCTCCGAGCAGAGCCAATCACAATCACGGAAGCAGTCCACTGCTTCAGATGAAAGCCAATCACACGGACACAAGGCGCATAAAGGGAGGAAGCACAAGGAGAAGACAGCAGGAGAAGAGGTTGATGAAGATGAAGGTGACAAGGGAGGAGAGGGAGGAGGAAGGAGTAGCAGCAGCAGCAGTAGCATTAGCCAATCAAAAAGCCACAAAAGGAAGGAGCGACCGCCTCACAAACACCACCATCACCACCACCACCACCATCATCATCATCGCCACCAACATTCCTCTGCCTCCACGTTGGATCAGCCTCCGCCTCCTGCTCCACCACCTCCTCCAGCCTCTGGACACCCAGCACCCTCCACCCAGTCTAAGCCTGAAGTCGAGCCCCAGGCTGCGCCTCAGCTCACCACCCAGGACTCCCAGCAAGCCCCTCCCAGACCACAGTCCAAGTCTGCCACTCAGTCCCTGCCTGAACCTCGTCATCCTGCCCCTCAGCCACGCCAACAGCCTCCACCCCGGTCCCAGCAGCATCCCAAGACCCAGACCGAGCCTCGGTACCCAGCAGCCCAGCCCTCTCCTACCAGACACGTCCTGCCCCAACCACGGCCCCAACAGCCCCCATCCCAGTCCCACAGTCAGCCCCAGGCCTCCCTGCAAAAAGCCCAGTCACAGCCTGTCCTTTCCCCCGCCCAGCACCGGACCCAGCTCCAGGTACAGCATGCTCCACCACAGCCCCACCCTCCTCAGTCCCCCTCCACCCTGCACATCCATCCATCCCAAACAAGACATCCACATCCACAGGCTCAGTCCCCCACAGCACTCCAACCTCAGACCCAACCCAGGCACCCGTCTCAACCCCAAACCCCGACCAAACAACAGTCTCAGACCCGGCAGTCACTGCAGCCTCAACCTCAAACCAGGTCCCCAGCCCAACTTCAGACTCAGTCCCAGTCCAGAATCCCAGCCCAACTGCAGCCCAGAACACCTGTCCAAATGCAGTCTCAAACCCAGCCTAGAACCCCTTCCCAAACTCAGCTTCAAACTCAGTCCAGAACCACGGCTCAGACGCAGCCTCAACAGTCCAGAACCACAGCCCAGACGCAGCCTCAACAGTCCAGAACCACGGCCCAGACGCAGCCTCAACAGTCCAGAACCACGGCCCAGCCTCAACCTCACATGCAACCCCGACATCAAGCGCAGCTCCTTCAGCAGTCGAGGCACCCATTGCAGCAACAACAACACCAGTCTCAATACAGACAACAACCCAGACAATCTGTGTCCCAGCCCAGACCGCCCCAGACCCAGTCCCAGACCCAGTCCCAGACCCAGTCCCAGACCCAGTCCCAAGCACAACCACACTTTCAGCGGATACAGACACAGCCACATCCTCAGTCCCAGCTCCACCCTCAGCTCACTAGGCCCCACGTGCAGCACCTGTCATCCCATCGACCATCTCCCAGCCTATCCAGGACCAACCTGGTCCCTGCTCAGCAGAACCAGAGCGAACAACCCCAGGACCTGAGCACCACGCGGCCCGGCCGAGGGAGCCTGCTGCCGAGCCGAGAGGTCAGCATGGAAGGTGTCCGGGCGGAGGGGAGAGCCGAGATCCTGACATCAGAGAGCAGAGAGAGTTTAGGAGGAGAAAGAGGGTCGAACAGCACCTCGAGGCCTCCTGGATCTCCAGGAGTAGCCGGTGCCGGGGTGGGTCTGGTCCCCGGGGCAGAAGGTAGGGCGAGGCTCCGTGCAGAGCCAGAGGCAGCCGGCGAGGGCAGGGAGCTCAGAGACATTGTTCCCCAGTCTGCCGTCCCCTGCCCCAGCCGAGAGGAAACCGTAGAGTCGCGGACTGTCGTCAGCGAGAGAGTCAGCTGATTGGTTGGGCTGATGAACAGCTGACTGATCATAGACTGACAGACTGAGTCAGCACCACGTGTAAGAGGAGTGACAGGGCTGTTCATGGAGGTGTACCGATGTTTCTCTGTAGGACTGTTGCAGCTTCGACTCCGTCTGATTCTGTCTTGAGACTGTAAAGTTCTGGATCTGAACCGCCTGGGCCCTGAGGGACAGCTGAGGATGGATCGTGTCTTTTTCTAGAAAAAACAAACAAAAAGGAAAAAATCGAAAAACAAGTGTGTGTGTATATATAATCAAAAGGCAGCTGTTGTGTCCCGCTAGTCTCCGTGGGGAGGGGGGGAGTAGTTTGGAACTAAACGCTTAACAACTCATTACTCTGAACGAAACATTGCTTCCGGAATATAACCTCTTTTTTATTTGGTATTTTGATAGTTTCTTGTTTGTCTCTGTTATACAGCTTTAAACTCTGATATTATTGACTGACGGTCCCTTACTCATCGTCGTGCTGCTGACTGACAGTCCCTTATTTAAAGCCCTGCTCTTAACCGACGCACTCTCACTCAGACACAGTCCCTTACTGAAACTAGTCCCTGACTGAAAGCCTCAGAGGTCATGTGGGCCGGCGGTTTGCACCTTCAACTGGTTTCTCCTTTTATTTCCTCCCCATCTTCACATGAAGCCCACAAAGAAGGGGATCACTTCCAGACCGCCCTCACAGGTAGCGACTCTGACGTCCGAGTGTGACTCGGCTCAGACCTCATTCTGTCTTTGAACCCACTCGAGGAGTTCTCGATCCTTGTGTCCGCCTCACAAGCGACGAGTCAAACGTCGAGCGCTCCTCGTTTCAGACGGTCGTTCTTCCAGGTTAGAGATTCTTCCACTTCCTCATCGTTTGTTTTGGTCTTTCTGTTTCCAAAGGAAGCGTTTTAATGTCAAACCAAACCCACTTCACGTAGCTTTATTTTAGTTTGTAGTCTTAAAGAGTGGGAAGAAGTTTTTTTATTGTGTCTTTGTGTTGAATGTCTGGAACAGTTTGCACTCCTCCACTTTGTACAATCAACCGCCTGCATGTCGCTCAGAGAATCTGCAGGCCTTCAACCGGAGCGGCAGGTATGCAGAGGTCCGCCTCGCCAGGTGTCACTGTCAGCCATGTTCGCACGGGACGACGAACCGAGGTCGAGGCGGCTGCACGTGGTCAGACGAGCCGGAGACGCCAACGCCAACCGATGGAGTGAGCGTGAAACGTCCAGGTCTGAGAGCTTGAAGGAGAAATCACAGACGACTGTTTACAATGTAAAGCCTCACCTGATGGCCCCGCCCTCTGAATGATGTCACAGTGCCTCGTCAGTGTTTTCATTAACTTCACTGATGTCATATAAAGTCATCAGCAGGAAGACTGACTGACAACTTATTAATGTGTTGATACATCCACAAGCTCTGAGGGTGTATCCTCTGAGGGTGTATCCTCTGAGAGTGTATCCTCTGAGAGTGTATCCTCTGAGGGTGTATCCTCTGAGGTGTATCCTCTGAGAGTGTATCCTCTGAGGTGTATCCTCTGAGGTGTATCCTCTGAGAGTGTATCCTCTGAGAGTGTATCCTCTGAGAGTGTATCCTCTGAGGGTGTATCCTCTGAGAGTGTTTCCTCTGAGGGTGTATCCTCTGAGAGTGTATCCTCTGAGGGTGTTTCCTCTGAGGGTGTTTCCTCTGAGGGTGTATCCTCTGAGAGTGTATCCTCTGAGGGTGTATCCTCTGAGGGTGTGTTTCCTCTGAGGGTGTATCCTCTGATGGGGTATCCTCTGATGGGGTTTCCTCTGAGGGTGTATCCTCTGAGAGTGTATCCTCTGAGGGGGTTTCCTCTGAGGGGGGGTTTCCTCTGAGGGTGTATCCTCTGAGGGTGTATCCTCTGAGGGTGTGTATCCTCTGAGGGTGTGTTTCCTCTAAGGGGGTTTCCTCTGAGGTTGTATCCTCTGAGGGGGTTTCCTCTGAGGGTGTATCCTCTGAGGGTGTTTCCTCTGAGGGTGTATCCTCTGAAGGGGTTTCCTCTGAGGGTGTATCCTCTGAGGGTGTGTATCCTCTGAGGGTGTTTCCTCTGAGGGTGTGTTTCCTCTGAGGGTGTATCCTCTGAGGGTGTGTTTCCTCTAAGGGGGTTTCCTCTGAGGGTGTATCCTCTGAGGGGGTTTCCTCTGAGGGTGTGTATCCTCTGAGGGTGTATCCTCTGAGGGTGTGTATCCTCTGAGGGTGTATCCTCTGAGGGTGTTTCCTCTGAGGGTGTGTTTCCTCTGAGGGTGTATTCTCTGAGGGGGTTTCCTCTGAGGGTGTGTATCCTCTGAGGGTGTGTATCCTCTGAGGGTGTGTATCCTCTGAGGGTGTGTTTCCTCTGAGGGTGTGTTTCCTCTGAGGGTGTATCCTCTGAGGGGGTTTCCTCTGAGGGTGTGTTTCCTCTGAGGGTGTATCCTCTGAGGGGGTTTCCTCTGAGGGGGTTTCCTCTGAGGGTGTGTTTCCTCTGAGGGTGTATCCTCTGAGTCTGAGTCTTCTTCTGCTTTTAGTTCAGATCCAGCTCAGGTAGCTCAGCAGCTCCACCTGGTGGCAGAAACAGAACCGTGCGGACTGAATAAATGTTCAGATGTCTGTAAAGGTTTGTCAGAGTCCTCTGAAGATTCTCGTAATCTACTGGACTGGTTAGTTTAATGAAGACGCTTGTCCTCATCAGGAGGTCTTTGACCTGAAGGAGCCTCCTGATGATGAGGAGAAACATCTTCAGCAGACATGAGAGTGTAAACACATCATGTATGTTATCAGAACAGGAAAACGTCCAAACATGTCGCCATGGTTACTGAATTCATCCAAAACTGACCCAGAACGTTGTAAGAAGAGTGAAATGCACCCTGGGAGTCGTAGTTGTCTCCCTGTGTGTCGTCTCTTGTCCGATACTTCCGAACACTTGGTCCGGTTTGGTTCTCCTGGATCTGAGCTCTCAGGTCTGGACTTCAGGACGCCGTTTGAACGTTGGCGCTCTCCATCCATCTGACGACAGTAAATTCTTAGCACCTTAGTGATCACATGATCTTCGGGCAAAGCTCCGGCACTTTACAAAAATGTTGGACAGTTGAGCTTCTCCCCGTCGACCTGAATGTGTTCGTCCTGTGCCTCCTTCTTCAGAGTCCTCTCACCTGTTGCGTCATCGTGACCTCACACAGGTGATGTTGTTGGATCGGCACCGCCTCTGCGTACCCGGCGCTCCGCCTGCCACCCAGTCTGCCCAGAGCAGTGAACCCGTTAGCATGCTGTCTCTCATGCAGCTGCAGAAATCAAACGTCCCTCTGTGAACGGACTCACGCCACAGGACTCGACCGGCACAAACTACAGTAACCAGCCACCATATTGCATGTTCCAGAGTTTAGTGCCTATAATATTGTGCGTCTTGCCAGAAGCCACCATGTCAGCCAAGCCATGTTGTGTTTCTAGACTTAGTAGTGATGTGTGTGGTGACTTCATAGTTGCTAATATGAGGATGAATATTCTGCTTTTACTCTGGTTGGAATTCAGTGAAACTCCAATACACTGTCGCTGTAGACAAACTAGTTTTTACCTGTTTTCTTATTTTTCTTTCTAACTAAAAGCGTTTGTTGTCCCCTGATCTGTGGTGGTCTCACTGATTCAAGCTGTCACACATCAACACACCACAACCACAACCACAACCAGAACCAGAGGACCAAGAGTAGGTTCAGTCTGGAGCAACTGAACCGTTTACCCCAGACTGAGCCTCGACAACTGCCCCCAGAGTTTCACTCAGCTCCATAACCAGCTGTAGATCAGCTGGGAGCATGCAGGACTACAAAGATGGACGTCATGGAGACGAGAACAAACTTTGTTCTGGTTCTGGTTCTAACTTTAATGTGAACACACCTGTCTGTTTCATTGAGGCTGGTTGATCATTACAGGACTACACATCCCATGATTCTTTGCTGACACCTGTTGGTTCTTCTCTGACCAGGTAACAAACCAAGAGTAGGTTCAGTCTGGTTTGTTACCTGTTCTCTGACCAGGTAACAAACAGGAAGTGACGTCACCGTTTTTATTTCGCGTCATCAGATTTTTATTTTTTCTGAAATAATTTAAACATTTTATTCAAATATTTAAAAAATGATTTAAATCACAAAGTGACGTCTCGGTGACGTCGCTGTGACCTCTGACCAGGTGAAAATCCGCCTCTCTGATTGGCTGAGCTGCAGACAGGTGAAGATGGTAGCTCAGGTGCTCACGGTTCTGCTGCTGCTGAGCGGCTCGGACTTGTTCGGACTGTCCGCCCGTCCCGGACTCTCGACCGGCTCCGGTCCAGACTCTGAGCGCGGTAGGATGGAGCTGCGGCGCGTGCGCAGCCTGGCCGCCCAGCCTCGGTACGGGGAGTGTTGGGCGCGAGCTCTGGAGCACCTGGACACGCGCTGCAGGGACCTGACGTCAGAGAGCCAGAGCCAGATCGCGCTGAGATTCACCTTGTGTCACCTGAGCAGGTAAAACCTGAAAAGACCAGCAGCTCTGTAGGCAACCAGCTGCAGTCAGAGGACTCAGCAAGAAGTACAAAATATAAATACTGACAGTTTGATTCAGACAATATTTAGGAGAAAGGAAAGTACTTAAGATGTACTCGAGTAAAAGTACTTTGAACATGAGCTGCTTTTATTTCATTTACTCGAGTACTGCATTAAGGTACATATTGTAAGTATTTTAATTAATTAATTAAATTTATGCACATTTTCTGAACACGTGAACATTTAAACACCTGAACACGTGAACATGTAAACACCTGAACACGTGAACATGTAAACACCTGAACACGTGAACATGTAAGCACGTAAACACCTGAACATGTAAACACGTAAACACCTGAACATGTAAACACGTAAACACCTGAACATGTAAACACGTAAACACCTGAACATGTAAACACCTGAACATGTAAACACCTGAACACGTGAACATGTAAACACCTGAACATGTAAACACCTGAACATGTAAACACGTGAACATGGAAACACCTGAACATGTAAACACGTGAACATGGAAACACCTGAACATGTAAACACCTGAACATGTAAACACGTGAACATGGAAACACCTGAACATGTAAACACCTGAACATGTAAACACCTGAACACGTGAACATGTAAACACCTGAACACGTGAACATGTAAACACCTGAACATGTAAACACCTGAACACGTGAACATGTAAACGTGAACATGTAAACACCTGAACACGTGAACATGTAAACACCTGAACATGTAAACACCTGAACATGTAAACACCTGAACATGTAAACACCTGAACACGGGAACATGTAAACACCTAAACACGTGAACATGTAAACACCTGAACATGTAAACACCTGAACACGTGAACATGTAAACACCTAAACATGTAAACACCTGAACACGTGAACATGTAAACACCTGAACACGTGAACATGTAAACACCTGAACACGTGAACATGTAAACACCTGAACACGGGAACATGTAAACACCTAAACACGTGAACATGTAAACACCTGAACATGTAAACACCTGAACACGGGAACCTGAACATGTAAACACCTGAACATGTAAACACCTGAACACGGGAACATGTAAACACCTGAACACGGGAACATGTAAACACCTGAACACGTGAACATGTAAACACCTGAACATGTAAACACCTGAACACGTGAACATGTAAACACCTGAACATGTAAACACCTGAACACGTGAACATGTAAACACGTAAACACCTGAACATGTAAACACCTGAACATGTAAACACCTAAACATGTAAACACCTGAACATGTAAACACCTGAACACGGGAACATGTAAACACCTAAACACGTGAACATGTAAACACCTGAACATGTAAACACCTGAACACGGGAACATGTAAACACCTAAACACGTGAACACGGGAACATGTAAACACCTAAACACGTGAACATGTAAACACCTGAACATGTAAACACCTGAACACGTGAACATGTAAACACCTAAACATGTAAACACCTGAACACGTGAACATGTAAACACCTGAACACGTGAACATGTAAACACCTGAACACGTGAACATGTAAACACCTGAACATGTAAACACCTGAACACGTGAACATGTAAACGTGAACATGTAAACACCTGAACACGTGAACATGTAAACACGTAACACCTGAACATGTAAACACCTGAACATGTAAACACCTAAACATGTAAACACCTGAACATGTAACACCTGAACACAGGAACATGTAAACACCTAAACACGTGAAACATGTAAACACCTGAACACGTGAACATGTAAACACCTAACATGTAAACCCTGAACACGTGAACATGTAAACACCTGAACACGTGAACATGTAAACACCTGACACGGGAACATGTAAACACCTAAACACGTGAACATGTAAACACCTGAACATGTAAACACCTGAACACGGGACCTGAACATGTAAACACCTGAACATGTAAACACCTGAACACGGGAACATGTAACACCTGAACACGTGAACATGTAAACACCTGAACATGTAAACACCTGAACACGTGAACATGTAAACACCTGAACATGTAACACTGAACACGTGAACATGTAAACGTGAACATGTAAACACCTGAACACGTGAACATGTAAACACGTAAACACCTGAACATGTAAACACCTGAACATGTAAACACCTAAACATGTAAACACCTAAACATGTAAACACCTGAACATGTAAACACCTGAACACAGGAACATGTAAACACCTAAACACGTGAACATGTAAACACCTGAACATGTAAACACCTGAACACGGGAACATGTAAACACCTAAACACGTGAACACGGGAACATGTAAACACCTGAACATGTAAACACCTGAACACGTGAACACAGGAACATGTAAACACCTGAACATGTAAACACGGGAACATGTAAACACCTGAACATGTAAACACGGGAACATGTAAACACCTGAACACGTGAACATGTAAACACCTGAACACCTGAAATGATCAGGTGGGTTTGTGTTATGAATGTTGAACCTGTTTGTTCTGATGAATTCATGATGATGTCATCACAGACAAATTTTAACATTAATTTCTGGAACTTTAAAAAAAGAGTTTTACTGATGTCACTTCCTGTGGAGTCACTTCCTGTGAGTCGACCACTCTGCCATGTCTCTTTTGTTTACGTTGTTTCTAAAATCAGATTTTTCCAGGTGTGATCGTCTGACAGCCGAGCTCCTCTGGAAGGGCTCTTTAAAAACCTTTTGACAATCAAACAACAACATCTGAACATATTTCCTGTGTATGAGGGGCCGTCCGGGACTCACCTGTACTTTAGGTAAACTCCCTCTCGCTCTGTTAGCTCAGGTCGGGAGTTACCATCATGTCCTGAGGAGTCAGAGGTCAGCAGGTGTACAGGTGCGATGGACGCTGTGGCCTTTAACGCCTACACTGAGTTCTTCACCCACACCCACTCAATGTGTCACTTCCTGCAGTCTGAAGCCTGGCAGAGCCGAGCTGAGAGCACCATGTACAGGTAACATACGCACAGGTAACATACGCACAGGTAACACATATACAGGTAACATACGCACAGGTAACACATATACAGGTAACATACGCACAGGTAACATACGCACAGGTAACACACGTACAGGTAGCATACGCACAGGTAACATACGCACAGGTAACACATGTACAGGTAACATACGCACAGGTCACATACGCACAGGTAACATACGCACAGGTAACACATGTACAGGTAACATATGCACAGGTAACACATGTACAGGTAACATACGCACAGGTAACATACGCACAGGTAACACATATACAGGTAACATACGCACAGGTAACACATATACAGGTAACATACGCACAGGTAACATACGCACAGGTAACATACGCACAGGTAACACATATACAGGTAACATACGCACAGGTAACATACGCACAGGTAACACATATACAGGTAACATACGCACAGGTAACATACGCACAGGTAACACATGTACAGGTAACACATGTACAGGTAACATACGCACAGGTAACACATATACAGGTAACATACGCACAGGTAACATACGCACAGGTAACACATGTAGAGGTAACATACGCACAGGTAACATACGCACAGGTAACACATGTACAGGTAACATACGCACAGGTAACACACGTACAGGTAACATACGCACAGGTAACACATGTACAGGTAACATACGCACAGGTAACACATGTACAGGTAACACACGCACAGGTAACATACGCACAGGTAACATACGCACAGGTAACACATGTACAGGTAACATACGCACAGGTAACACATATACAGGTAACATACGCACAGGTAACACATATACAGGTAACATACGCACAGGTAACATACGCACAGGTAACACACGTACAGGTAACATACGCACAGGTAACACATGTACAGGTAACACATGTACAGGTAACACATGTACAGGTAACATGCACACAGGTAACATACGCACAGGTAACACATGTACAGGTAACACATGTACAGGTAACATACACACAGGTAACATACGCACAGGTAACACATGTACAGGTAACACATGTACAGGTAACACATGTACAGGTAACATACGCACAGGTAACACATGTACAGGTAACACATGTACAGGTAACATACACACAGGTAACACATGTACAGGTAACACATGTACAGGTAACACATGTACAGGTAACACATGTACAGGTGTTGGTGTAGGGCCTCACAGTGGTCATATGACTACAGGTTGACGGAGAGTTCGGCAGGTGTAGCTGAGCAGCTTCAGTCCACCAGACAGATGGCTGAGGACCTCATTGATGCCCAGAATGCTGCCTTACAGGCGCAACAGGAGATACTGAACAACGGAGAGGAGCTGAGAGTCACCCTGAGAGACTCCACCCAGGGTAAAAATCACATATCACCATGGTAACAGCTGCTGCACACCTGACCAAACACAACACACCTACAAACACCTGAGAGATCTGGCGCAGGGCGTTAATCTGGACAAAAAACAGTGAGCCATCAAATTATTTACTGAACCTGTCTGTCTGTCTGTCTGTCTGTCTGTCTGTCTGTCTGTCTGTCTGTCTGTCTGTCTGTCTGTCTGGCAGGTCTGCGGTCGGTGTTCTCAGAGCTCAGCAGTGTCTCCAGGGAGCAGCAGGTGGCGCTGTCTGAGCTTTTTAACAGAGTTTCTTTTCTTCAGAGTTTCCTGCTGATGGAAACTCACAGTCTGAGCTCGTGCTGCTACAACGCTGCTGCTCTGCTCTCCGCCTTCCTCATCACCTCCACCCAACGCTCCTCCAGAGCCAGGTAACTCCTCCCACCACAGACAGGCACCAACCCAATAATCATTTATTTCTGTGATCAATTGATCAGTGTGTGTGTGTGTGTGTGTGCGTGTGTGTGTGTGTGTGTGTATGTGTGTGTGTGTGTGTGTGTGTGTGTGTGTGTGTGTGTGCGTGTGTGTGCGCAGGTTGGTGTTGTTGAGTTTGGTGTGTTTAAATTTCTACCTGGAGAAAAAAATCTACGAGTTTGTGATGAACTCTGATCATCCTGAACACAAACACATGGTCAGTGCCATCACAGAGAGGGGACTGTGGTCTTTGTAGTCTTTGTAGTCTTTGTGGTCTTTGTAGTCTCTGTTGTGACATGTTTGTGTGCTGTTTGTGTGCAGGAGCTGCTCAGTGTGTATGTGAGTGCACTGCGGCGGTTCATGGTGTGTGTTGCAGTGTGTGTTCTGGTGTGTGTGTGTGTTCAGTACAGAGACCCGGTCCAGCAGAGTCTACAGGTTCTGCAGCAGCTCAGAGAGACCCAGAAGAACCTGCAGGAGGCGCTGCAGCGCACAGGTCTGTCTGTGTGTCTGACCTGTCTGTCTGTAACTGTCTGTGTGTATGTGTCGGTCTGTCTGACCGACCTGTCTGTCTGCAGAGCGTTTAGCAGAGCGACAGGTGGAGTCAGAGGATCGTCCTGCAAAGGTGAGACGGCGACGAGAAGAGACGAAACGAAGAGAAGAAGAGTGTCTTGGTACCTGTCTCACCTCTCACACGTCGTCCTGCATCTGTCTCACCTCTCACACGTCGTCCTGCATCTGTCTCACCTCTCACACGTCGGCCCGTACATGTCTCACCTGCCTGTCCACAGACAGGTCATGCAGTGTCTCTGTGTATTTGTACTGCAGGTTGGAGTACTGACAGTATTCTCAGCAGCACAGTGATCAGCTGTGACATCACACTGCAGCCACAGATGACCCACAATGCATCAGTGCAGTGTCAGACAACCCACAATGCATCAGTGAGTCCAGCCACGCGTCCTCGTCGCTCGTCCTCCCGTCTCACCTCGTCCTCCTCTCCTCTGGTCTACAGTGTCCTGGTGGAGGACAGACAGGTAACAGACAGACAGACAAGTTAAAAATAGAATTTATTATTCTGGCCTTTTCCAGCTTGCACAGTCCCAGACTTCATGAACGTTGAAGCTTGTGTTCAGGCGTCGCTTCTCGTGTCTGTCCCTTTAAATGCAAATGAGCTGCTGCTCTTCCACCAAAAACTGAACCTGAATCACATCATTTGAATTTGTATTGTTCAATTTGAATCATTGCACTGAAAATCTGAACTGTAATTTGAAAATTGAATTTATTAGTTTGGAACTGAACATTCACTTCTTAGTGTGTGTGTGTGTGTGTGTGTGTGTGTGTGTGTGTGTGTGTGTGTGTGTGTGTGTGTGTGTGTGTGTGTGTGTGTGTGTGTGTGTGTGTGTGTGTGTGTGTGTGTGTGTGTGTGTGTGTGTGTGTGTGTGTGTGTGTGTGTGTGTGTGTGTGGGTGCGTGTGCGTGCACCACAGCAGTTGCCCGTGTCTGGGGCAGCTGCCAATGCCAATCACACCTATAGAATAGATCAGATCTTTATTGTCATTGTCACAGGTACGAGATTGAAAGTGCAACATAAATAAAATCCTAGCGTTAAAATGACTAGTGAGTGTTAAAATAACTAGAATAAATAAGAATAAAAATACCTGAGACATTAAAATGTTCTAAAATAAATAAAATTAAACATATGCTCAAATCAAAATAAATACTAAATCTGCTAAAAGGAGCATACACCCATTACATAAAACATTAAAACATTGTGCACATCATTTTTTGGCAGCATTCACAGTGGCTATTGCATTTGGATAAAAACTGTGTTTGAGTCTATTTGTTCTAGCACCAACGGCTCTGTATCGTCTGCCTGAAGGCAGCATTACAAACAGGGTGACCAGGGTGTGAAGTGTCCCTCATGATGTTCTGGGCTTTCTTAAGACAATAGGATCTGTGCAGGTCTTCCAGTGCTGGGAGAGGGCAGCCGACAGTCCTTTGAGGGTGTTGATGACCCTCTGGAGCGTTTTTCTCTGAGCCACTGTACTGCTGGTGTACCAAATGCATACGCAGCAGGTGAGTATGCTTTAATGGAGGCACGGTAGAAGGACACCAGCAGTCTTTGTGTGATGTTATTCTTCCTGAGTATTCTCAGGAAGTACAGTCTCTGCTGGGCCTCACGCTCCAGGAAAGACTGTCCTGTATGTGGACTCCCAGGTAGCAGAAGTCTGCCACCCTCTCCACACTGTCCCCGTTGATGAGCAGCGGTGGGACCACAGTCTTCTTCCTCCTGTAGTCTATTATGAGTTCTTTTGATCTGCAGTATTGAGAAGAAGGTTGTTGGCTGTGCACCAAGCCAACAGCCGCTCCACCTCTTCTCTATAGGCGGACTCATCCCCCCCGGAGATGAGCCCCACCACTGTGGTGTCGTCTGCAAACTTCACAATGGTGTTGCTGTGATGGACAGGGGTGCAGTCATGTGTGTAGAGGGAGTAAAGCAGGGGACTCAACACACAGCCCTGGGGGGAGCCAGTGCTGAGGCTAAGGGCCGTGGATGTATGATGACCCACTCTGACTCTCTGTCTGCGTCCAGAGAGAAAGCTGCTGATCCACCTGCATGTGGCCTCAGGGAGCCCGAGGTCCCTCAGCTTGACCGCCAGCTTGTGTGGCAGGATGGTGTTGAATGCCAAGCTGTAGTCCACGAAGAGCATCCGCACATAGCTCCCCTGCTGCTCCAGGTGTGAAGTGCAGCATGGAGTGCTGTTGCCACTGCGTCTCCCGTGGATCTGTTCGCTCTGTAGGCAAACTGGTTGGAGTCATGGCTGGGGGGCAGGGCTGCTGTGATGTGACTGCGAACCAGTTTCTCGAAGCACTTCATGACCACTGGAGTGAGTGCCACTGGTCTGTAGTGGTTGAGGCTGGTGATGTGTGGCTTTTTGGGCAGGGGGACTATGGTGGAGGACTTCAGACAGGGTGGAACAGAGGACTGGGCCAGGGATGGGTTAAAGATCCTCGTGAAGACTCCAGCCAGCTGGTCTGCACACTCCCTCAGCACCCGTCCTGGGACGCCATCCGGACCAGCTGCCTTCCTTGGATTCACCGCCCGCAGGGTGCGCCTCACTTTCTGGTCCTCAAGAGTGAGGGTTGTGCTGCTGTGAGCTCGAACCGAGCAAAGAAGACGTTCAGCTCCTCTGCCAACGCAAGGTCACCTTCAGCAGCTCCACGGTTGGTCTTGTAGTTGGTGATGTGAAAATGTGTTTACAAAGCCTGCTAGTCTACATTTTTCATCACAGGATTCTAATCCTGCACTAAGGGCTTTCTACCATGAATATATTTGAGAAAATATGTTATTCAGTTATGCTCAAAGCAGCAGTAGTTACCGTGGCATGTCAGTGGCAGCTGCGCCACAGCTGAGAGATTATTTAAGAAAACGTTGCAGAAATCACATAATGGAAATGCTACTGCCAGCGAGTTAAATACAACGTTTTACTGTTTTATAAAATAAAAAATGCCCATAACAGCAGCAGTTGCCGTGGCAGGGCCGTTACCACACACACACACACACACACACACACACACAAACACACACACACACACACACACACTGAACTGAATGTTCAGTTCCAAACTAATAAATTCAATTTCAAATTACAATTCAGTTTTTCAAAGCAATGATTCAAATTGAACAATACAAATTCAAATGATGTGATTCAGGTTCAGTTTATAGTATTGCAGCACACAGCACATACTGAAGTGACATCGTCACGTTGCCTGGACGTTTACCTGGGCCAAACATGGCTGCAGAGACAGGCCATAGAAGACAGTGTGGCAGCAGCAGCTCACACAGAATGGAGGCGGTTGTTGTTTTTTGTTTGCACCCGAATTCAAAAATATTTAATATTATTTAATATTTTTTTCATAGTATGTTCCCTTTAATGCTTGACCTCTGACCCGTGTGTGTGTGTGTGTGTGTGTGTGTGTGTGTGTGTGTGTGTGTGTGTGTGTGTGTGTGTGTGTGTGTGTGTGTGTGTGTGTGTGTGTGTGTGTGTGTGTGTGTGTGTGTGTGTGTGTGTGTGTGTGTGCGTGCGTGCGTGCGTGCGTGCGTGTGTGTGTGTGTGTCATGTCTCTTCTGATTGGTCAGCCCCGATACAGTCTGAGGAGCAGAAGAACTGAGACTCACTGAGACGACACTTCCTGTTTGTTTTTATTTATTTTAAACACACACACACACACACACACACAGTTTTCATAAATAAATGTTTTGTGTTCTTAAATCAATAAAAATGTCCTTTTCAAAATAAAAGCCTGACTCTTTCATTGGTCCGCTCTTGCCCAATGTCAGCTGTGATGACTTTGTGGCTCCATACATCGTGACCCTGACCAAGAGAGGTCTCAGCTGATTGGGTGGATGATTTAATAATAATTAATGAGAGTCGAGGACGACTGTGACCTCTGCTGGACGACATGAGCGCTGACAGAAAAGAGGAAAGTTTCTTTCTGTTCAAATTTCAGCTGGAAAAAAAAGAGAAAATGAGAAACAGATGAGGAGGAAAGGAGGAAATGAAGAGGAGGAGGAGGAGGGCAGCTAGTCTGGGATCAGATGTCTGGGTGGAGGAGGAGGAGTTGTGGTGTCGGTCTGCAGCTCAGATCAGATTTTCACACAAAAGCCTGAAGCTGCTGAGAGAGAGACGACCAACCGCCTGTCTGTCTGTCTGGACTGAGAGAAGAAAAGTCTGAGAAGAACTCATGAGAACTGAAGTTGAAGCCTCCTCTGAGCTGCAGCTGAGTCTGCACATTCTGGCCTGTCGGGTCTGGATCCAGTTCTGGTTCCTGGTCTGATGTGGGATCAATGTGAACAGCAGCAGAGCCGTTGAGCGGCAGCAGCAGCTGATCTGGATTTTATCGATCAATGATCACATGAACTGGACTCAGCTGGACCCGGAGATGAAGAGTACAGAGAGAGATGCATGATTGGACGGAGAGAGAGGAGGGAGGGTGGGGGGGGGGGCTGAAGGCGCCGACTGGACGGGTTCTGACCCGCTCGTGAACTCTCTATAAACAGGAAGTGACTTATTTCACGCACAAACCTTCAAAATAAGAGTTTTGTTTCTTGTCTGTGACGCTCAGAAACATGAAGAGGAAGTGACACACGTACCTGTGCAGGTGTCGGGATGCAGCTGAACCGACCTCGCAGCGCCCTGCTCGGGTTCAGCCCCCCTCCTCCTCCTTCTCCCTCCTTCTCCAGTCAGTTCAACACCATGAGGTTCTCCTACCACCTGAGTACCACCTCAACACTTCACAGCAGAGCCACCTGCAGGACAGGTGAGTCACTGCAGCTTCTGAGGGAGTAATGTTGAATTCTGTCTTCTGGGGTCTTTGTCCTGCCCGACCATCACTAACATGGACACCACCAACATGAACATCACTAACATGAACACCAACATAAACACCAACATGAACACCAACATGAACATCAACATGAACATCACCAACACGAACATCAACATAAACACCAACATGAACACCAACATGAACATCAACATGAACATCACCAACACGAACATCAACATAAACACCAACATGAACACCAACATGAACATCAACATAAACACCAACATAAACACCAACATGAACACCAACATGAACACCAACATAAACACCAACATGAACACCAACATAAACACCAACATAAACACCAACATGAACACCAACATGAACACCAACATAAACACCAACATAAACACCAACATGAACACCAACATAAACACCAACATAACACATAACACAACATGAACACCAACATGAACACCAACATGAACATCAACATGAACATCACCAAAATGAACACCAACATGAACACCAACATGACACCAACATGAACACCAACATGAACACTAACACGAACACCAACACGAACACTAACACGAACACCAACACGAACACCAACACGAACACCAACACGAACACCAACACGAACACCAACACGAACACTAACACGAACACCAACACGAACACCAACACGAACACCAACATGAACACCAACATGAACACCAACATGAACACTAACATGAACACCAACATGAACACCAACATGAACACCAACATGAACACCAACATGAACACCAACATGAACACCAACATGAACACCAACATGAACACCAACATGAACACCAACATAAACACCAACATAAACACCAACATGAACACCAACATAAACATCAACATGAACACCAACATAAACATCAACATAAACACCAACATGAACACCAACATAAACACCAACATAAACACCAACATGGACACCAACATAAACACCAACACAAACACCAACACGAACACCAACATAAACACCAACATAAACACCAACATGAACACCAACACAAACACTAACACGAACACCAACACGAACACCAACACGAACACCAACACGAACACCAACACGAACACCAACATGAACACCAACATAAACACCAACATGAACACTAACATGAACACCAACATAAACATCAACATAAACACCAACATGAACACCAACATAAACATCAACATGAACACTAACATGAACACCAACATAAACATCAACATAAACACCAACATGAACACCAACATAAACACCAACATGAACACTAACATGAACACCAACATGAACACCAACATAAACACCAACATAAACACCAACATGGACACCAACATAAACACCAACATGAACACCAACATGAACACCAACATGAACACCAACATGAACATCAACATAAACACCAACATAAACACCAACATGAACACCAACATGAACAACATGAACACCAACATAAACACTAACATGAACATCAACATGAACACCAACATGAACACCAACATAAACATCAACATGAACACTAACATGAACACCAACATAAACATCAACATGAACACCAACACGAACACCAACACGAACACCAACATGAACACCAACATAAACACCAACATGAACACTAACATGAACACCAACATAAACATCAACATGAACACCAACACGAACACCAACACGAACACCAACATGAACACCAACATAAACACCAACATGAACACTAACATGAACACCAACATAAAATCACATAAACACCAACATGAACACCAACATAAAACATCAACATGAACACTAACATGAACACCAACATAAACATCAACATAAACACCAACATGAACACCAACATAAACACCAACATGAACACTAACATGACACCAACATGAACACCAACATAAACACCAACATAAACACCAACATGGACACCAACATAAACACCAACATGAACACCAACATGAACACCAACATGAACACAACATGAACATCAACATAAACACCAACATAAACACCAACATAACACACACCACATGAACACCAACATAAACACCAACATAAACATCAACATGAACACCAACATAAACATCAACATGAACACTAACATGAACACCAACATAAACACCAACATGAACACCAACATGAACACCAACATGAACACCAACATAAACACCAACATAAACATCAACATGAACACCAACATAAACATCAACATGAACACTAACATGAACACCAACATAAACATCAACATAAACACCAACATGAACACCAACATAAACACCAACATGAACACTAACATGAACACCAACATGAACACCAACATAAACACCAACATAAACACCAACATGGACACCAACATAAACACCAACACAAACACCAACATGAACACCAACATAAACACCAACATGAACACCAACATAAACACCAACACAAACACCAACATGAACACCAACATGAACACCAACATGAACATCAACATAAACACCAACATGAACACCAACATAAACATCAACATGAACACCAACATGAACACCAACATGAACACCAACATAAACACCAACATGGACACCAACATAAACACCAACATAAACACCAACATGGACACCAACATAAACACCAACATGAACACAAACATGAACACCAACATGAACACCAACATAAACACCAACATGAACACCAACATGAACACCAACATGAACACCAACATGAACACCAACATAAACACCAACATGAACACCAACATGAACACCAACATGAACACCAACATGAACACCAACATGAACACCAACATAAACACCAACATGAACACCACATGAAACACCAACATGAACACCAACATAAACACCAACATGAACACCAACATAAACACAACATGAAACACCAACATGAACACCAACATAAAATCAACATGAACACCAACATTAAACATCAACATGAACACCAACATGAACACCAACATGAACACCACATGACAACATAAACACCAACATGAACACCAACATGAACACCAACATGAACACCAACATGAACACCAACATAAACACCAACATGAACACCAACATGAACGTGTTAAGTTTCAACAGCTGTAATCAGATGACATGATGCGTCTGGTCAGCCGTGAAAAATGACACGTGGTTTATGGCATGATTTAGTGAGTGTCCTCCCAGCATGCAGTGCAGCAGCAGCAGATATGAATGAAGAGCTGACGGTTAAAAATAAACAAAGTGTGTTACTGTGAATAAACTGCTGCAGAGACCGCCCACTGTCACACTGAGACACCCATACTGAACAGTGAGAGCTATTCATGTTTCTACTGACGTTTTTACTGATTCATCTGTTGTTTCTACTGTCGTCTACTGATGTTTCTATTGTTTGAACTGAGTTTGACTGATGTTCTTAGAGTTTCTACTGTTGTTTCGACTGTTGTTTCTAGAGTTTCTACTGTTGTTTCGACTGTTGTTTCTAGAGTTTCGACTGTTGTTTCTAGAGTTTCGACTGTTGTTTCTAGAGTTTCGACTGTTGTTTCTAGAGTTTCGAACTGTTGTTTCTAGAGTTTCGACTGTTGTTTCTAGACTGTTGTTTCTAGAGTTTCTACTGTTGTTTCGACTGTTGTTTCTAGACTGTTGTTTCTAGAGTTTCGAACTGTTGTTTCTAGAGTTTCGACTGTTGTTTCTAGAGTTTCGGCTGTTGTTTCTAGACTGTTGTTTCTAGAGTTTCGGCTGTTGTTTCTAGACTGTTGTTTCTAGAGTTTCGACTGTTGTTTCTAGACTGTTGTTTCTAGAGTTTCGGCTGTTGTTTCTAGACTGTTGTTTCTAGAGTTTCGAACTGTTGTTTCTAGAGTTTCGGCTGTTGTTTCTAGACTGTTGTTTCTAGACTGTTGTTTCTAGAGTTTCGAACTGTTGTTTCCTAGAGTTTCGGCTGTTGTTTCTAGACTGTTTTTTCTAGAGTTTCGAACTGTTGTTTCTAGAGTTTCGGCTGTTGTTTCTAGACTGTTGTTTCTAGAGTTTCGACTGTTTGTTTCTAGACTGTTGTTTCTAGAGTTTCGGCTGTTGTTTCTAGAGTTTCGACTGTTGTTTCTAGAGTTTCGACTGTTGTTTCTAGAGTTTCGAACTGTTGTTTCTAGAGTTTCGACTGTTGTTTCTAGACTGTTGTTTCTAGAATTTCGGCTGTTGTTTCTAGAGTTTCGACTGTTGTTTCTAGAGTTTCGAACTGTTGTTTCTAGAGTTTCGACTGTTGTTTCTAGACTGTTGTTTCTAGAATTTCGGCTGTTGTTTCTAGAGTTTCGACTGTTGTTTCTAGAGTTTCGAACTGTTGTTTCTAGAGTTTCGACTGTTGTTTCTAGACTGTTTGTTTCTAGAGTTTCGGCTGTTGTTTCTAGAGTTTCGACTGTTGTTTCTAGAGTTTCGAACTGTTGTTTCTAGAGTTTCGACTGTTGTTTTAACTGAGGAGTTCACTGTCCTGGAGGTGTCCAGGTTATTCTCCAGCTCTGTCCACAGTCCAGACTGGCAAACTGAGCTAATTCATCACAGCACCGCTGGGTTTTTTCCAGCCGGTGTCACACATTGCATGTTGCTGTCCTCACAAATATAGATAAAACATCTGTCAGCAATATGAAACTGTAACATCCTGTTGAACAGCTGATCTGTGTACACATGTGGACACACACACACTCTCTTCTCATGGGGGATGGACAGCAGGCTTGTGGGTCAGTGGATCGCTCACTGTTGATGTGGGGGAGGGGAGTGTGTGTGTGTGTGTGTGTGTGTGTGTGTGTGTGTGTGTGTGTGTGTGTGTGTGTGTGTGTGTGAGTGAGGTCAGAGGTCAGCCTGTGGTTTTATCTCCACCCCTCTCAGATTATACCTTCACCCAGATGTGTGGAAGTGTTTGGGTGTGTTTGTTTTTCAGCTCAGAAAGAGAGCTAGGTGGAGTTTAACTGACAGTTCAGGAACCTGAGGGTGCATTTCATTTGATGTTTCTTCTTCTTCAGTAGTGTTTGTTTTCTGGTGTGGGTGCATTTGATTCAAGCTAGATACTTAAGACCTGAGGGTGAGTTTGGTTCGATCACCCTGCACTCAGGATCATTGTTTTTGTTCATCATGTTGAACAACTTTACGGCACTAGTCACACAGCAGCAACTATTTCAGTGATTCTGGTGAAACTGGATCATATTTTATGGAGGAAATGTTTTTCTGGTTTTCCCTCTGATGTCCTCCGGCTGCTCCGCCTCAACTCTCTGTGATTACAGAGTTTATGATGGACAGTGAAGTAAACTGCTGACAACAACGGCGAGGAAGAAGGGAAGAAGAAGAAGAGGAAGAGAAGAAGAAGAGGCGGTTTACAGGCTGACGGGGAGCGGAGCCGTGTCGTGCCAGAACTGGAGCTGTGTGATGGGCTCACAGCCTCCATGATGGCAGAAGGAGAACAGAAGGAAGAGGACATGTGATTTTATATTGGGATGTTTGGAGTGTTGTGATATATTAAAAATGAAATATTGATACTCAGCCAGTCTGATAGTAGCTTAGCTTGTTTCATGACACATGTGTACATGTATGTTACATGTGATGAAGGTCATGTGATCACATCTCTCGCTCGCTTCTGAATCTGTTGTCATGGAAACCAACATGGGGAGAGAGAGAGAGACAGTTGTGAGTCCTCTCTCTCTCTCCCTCCTCCTCCTCCTCCTCCTCCCTCCTCCCCTCCGCCTCCTCCCCTCCTCTCTGCCGCCGCCGCCGCTTACACACCGGGCAGCCCTCTGAACCAAACCGAGCGGATCTAACCTACTTATCGGCGGTGAAGCTGCAGCCTGTCGGTGTCTGCAGGTCTGAAGCTGCTGCGCTGGGCTCCGTCCGGTCCGGTCCGGTCCGGTCGTGTGTGTGTGTGTGTGTGGCTGACCCGGTTTCTTCTCCGTGCTGTGGACCGGGAGAGCCGCTCTCTCCCCGCACCAACACTCTCTTTAATGACCGGATTTGTGCTGTGCTGCGCGGTGTACATGGACAGAAGCAGCCTGAGCAGAGGTGAGTCCCGCACCTGCACCTGCCGCACACGCACACGCACACGGCGCGCGCACATCTGCAGCCTCCTCTCATCTTTGATGTTTGATGAAAACAGGTTTCATCCTGATGGGGCGCGCGCACAGGCTGACGTGCACGCGCGCACACTGACCGACATCTCGCCGCAGTGAATGTAGGGTAGTCTGCACGAGACTGCGTCTGCCAGATGTGGCTCTGCAGCACGTGACCGATGATTATTGATCCGATCAGCTAATCGATTCTCGTCTGACACCACAGACCCGACACGACCCAGAACCCAGACCCGACACGACCCAGAACCCAGACCGACACGACCCAGAACCCAGAGTCCAGGATCCAGAACCAAGTGTCCCGTGCGCGCGTGCGAGCATTTGTGGTGTATGTGCGCGCGTGGTCGTTATTGATTGAGTCCGGATC
>JAFMOB010000371.1:210064-231481 GCA_018985215.1 Larimichthys polyactis | reverse complement strand
TGCTCAGCCGACACTCTGCCCTCTTCCTGTCAAACGAGCGTTGATATCTCCCTCGCTCCTCACTTCACAGACCATTTCAGTCTTCCTATAAGTCAGTGTCTTCTCTAACTAAAAAAAAAAAGAAGAAAAAGAAACACGAGCGAGAAACTTCAGAGTCCATCTTCAAAGTTTTTTTTTGTTTCTACACACATAAACACATCAATAGATAATATGATGAAGTCTCAGCTCCAGTTGTTTTCTGATTGGTGGCAGTGTAAATCACACAAGTCTCCCTTCTCTCTGAAGCAGGTCTTCTGTTTCTAACTGTCTTTGGAAGAAACTTCACCGCTGCAGAGTTCAGGTTCTGTAAATCAGAGTATTTAGGGTCACTACAGTATCTCACACACTTTAACTGCGTTTTTTCAGGAACACGTTCATAATCTGTGCTGACTTTTCCCTGGCGGCAAAAGTGATGGTAAACAAAATAGTTTTTTTCAAGACTTTGAACTAAGAAGGATGAATCATGAAGTTGTTTTCAGTCAAACAGTTTGCAAGGTTAAGGGTTAGTCATATTTAGTGTTTTTTCATCAGTTCATCACTTCAATCCTGGATAGAAAAAAACTGCTTACTGACTTAAACTAAAGTTTGATATTAGTTCATATGACCATTAATACAAGCCAGAGCAACCAGTAATTCCTTCACCTTGTTTCTTCAGGATACACTTTTCCTCGGCAGCTACGTGACAAAAGACAGGGTCTGATTAGTGATAGTGAAGAAATCATCGACCAAAGGCTTTGTCTGTAACAACAGGAATGTGCAGCGAATGACAGGTCAGCATTACCTGTCTGAAGTTTCCTGTTTTTGAACAGCCAGAACAACGACAGCCATCATGAAAAAAACCACCAGACCGCCCAGATCACAGTCATTAAGTTGCATTTCTTATTCCATCGTCTACAAGGAAGATTAGATCAGAGATTTAGAAATTTAATATTCCAAATAAAACTTAGAGAACTACATTTAACAAAATCAGTAAAGAAACTTACTCTCTGTCATGGGTTTATCATCCAATTCAACACCATCTTTAAAAAAGAAAAGCAAAACAAACTTATTCATAAAGACAATCATAATCACAGTAGACCACATATCTGGTGTTGTTTGTTGCAACAAGACTGACAATCATTTTGACTCATATTGTTAATACGATAAGAAAAACTGATATGACGTGACCATAATCTTACCATAAACATTTAAATGTGTTGCAGTGGCAATGACTGTGTGTCTGTCTATGTAAAATCCACAGAAATACAGTCCAGAGTCAGATACATCCACTTGCTTGATCTTAAGAAAAACAGTGGAGACGTTGGAGCTCATTTCAAATTTTTCATTTTGAAACCCATCACAGGATTCAGCTTCACCACCAGACCCGTACATAGAGGAGACGCAGAGGGGTTTAGTTCCGTAGGCCAGTCTAAACCAGTCTGCATGCGTTGGATGTTTGGAAATGTTGGGGCACAGCAGTGTGACTTCTTGACCAGGCTGAACGTCCACAGTTGTAATTCAGAGCCCGAGACAGTGATCCAGCCTGAAACAAACAGCAAAGAGAACATACTGGTTTATCTCTGACAGCAGCAAAGCTACAAAAACAATAAATCCACTTGTAATAATCAAAACTGGTCACGTTATGTGGACCTGAGAATAATAAAAAATGCCAGTACTCACTGAGGCTGCAGAGAATTAAAGCTGTCCTGAAGCTCCTCATTGTTTGTAGAATCGTGTTACTGCAAAAGAAGAGTTTGCATCACTGAGCTGCTAAGAGCTTAACAGAGGCGGGGTGTCATCTTTTTCATGCTGCTGCTCACACTGATTTGCCAAACAAGGTAATGCCTTTACATGCAGTATATTTAAGCCCGAGCTAATTCCCAGCAACATATACTGGAACATGACTTTACAGGTAGGTTCAGTGCTGTGTGATTCAGAATCTTAAGATATCATGTTACATCAAAGTCAGATGCAATAGAACAACCCAGTGACTCCTATAGTTTTAAACGGGCATAATTTAAAGCATCCTCACCTAAACAGTCTGGAATGACAGAAATTATGTCAAGAAAACAAATCTAGGGGCCTGTGGCGACAGTCCATGATCGCCTATCTTCTAATGGCCCCATATATTCATGTTCATACACTCAGTCAGATTAGAAAAGAAAAAAAAGAAAAGAAGAAAAAAAACCAGCAGCTCTAGCTGAGACCCACATCCTGTCCTGTTCATGCCTGTTTGAGCTTCTGTAACATTCTTCACCTCTTGTCAGGTGTTTTTTCCATTTGCAAGAAATCAGTTGTGGACATCTTTTCTGTTATGTTGCCTTCACAGCATTTAACAATGCATGACAATGCATCTGATAAATATGATGAGAATACATAAGGCTTAAATACAATCTTACCTTGACTGTGTGTAGTCTAGTCTATTAGACACATTAAGGAGAGGTTTACCAGTCTCAACCAGTCTACTTGAGACAGATGTTTGAAACAAACAGCAGAGAGGTTTACGCCTTAGCTGATAAAACAACAATAACTGTTGCTCAGAATAATTCAATATCTAGTACTTAGGGTAAAGATGAGGTAAAGCTGTTAAGGTGGAGCTCTTGTCTCAGCAAGAGTGCTTGTGTCAGTGTAAAGGGGCTTTCATTGGAAAGCCAAATAACTGTATTTAGTGCTATTTAACTTTTTTTTTTAAAGTAACAGTTCCTGTCACACTTTTTTCTCCAATCTCAGATCATCAATTGGGCCTACGCCTGCCACCTCATGTCATCCTGAAGTCCAGCAGAACATCTTTGTCATTAAACAATGCTTCTGGTGGCCATCCATTGCAATGCTGGTCGGGTTGGTTGTAATGGATGAAACAGTGGCTTCAATAAAGTATTGTAGTAGTATTGTGCGGAAGTCCCCATAATGCACTTTAGAAGTGGTTTTCACGTGTTACCACTAAAACTTCTTCCACTGAGACCATGCCGGATGTTTGTCACACAGTGACCCGCCTTCACAACCAATCAAGAGTAACCACATTTTTAAGCTGTTTGATCTTTTGCTCAAAAGTTTCAGTTCTTAGGACATCTGAGACGATGCACCTGTATATGATCCTCTGCGGAGCAGGTACATCTCTTTATATGAAATATTTTCTGTCTGTGATTCTAATTAAGGCGAAAATTGAATGTTGACTTGTGTTTCTATAACACTGTAAAACAAACACTGTGTTTTCTAGTTCATCTGTCAGCAGTAATCCAGTCGGCAGCAGTCGTACAGGACACTGAGGTTGTATCTGCCAGTGTTGGGGACAATGTGACTTTACATTGCTTCTATGACAGCCAAGTGTCAATGCACTTCTCCTGGTACCAACAAACCTTAGGAGGTAGACCTGAGCTCCTGTCGATTTTTTACAAGTACGATGAACCATCCAAAGTCTTCGATTGGATGGAGAAGAACCCTCGTTTCTCTGTGCAAAGGAAGGAGGGGATGAATCATTTACACATCACTGACGTCCGCTTCTCAGATTCAGCTATGTACTTCTGTGGAAGCTCACACTCCAACGTTGTGGAATTTGGCAATGGGGTCTTTCTAAGTGTCAAAGGTATTGTGCTTTTATTTCTGTGAAACGAACTGAAAGTGTTCATTTGTTTCAGAGAGTAAGCTTAAAATGTTGTTTAAAACAATATATTGCACCAGAAATGATGTAACATGAACTCAATCAACGTAATTTTGAAAAACGTACTGTCCGTGCAGTGTTGTTGTTTTCAGTTTATACATTTTAACAGACAATGAGAAATATATATAGTATATTATGTGTGTGTGTGTGTATGTATATGTATGTATGTATATATCTATATATATATATAATATATATATATATTATATATAATATATATATATATATATGTATGTATGTATGTATGTATGTATGTATGTAGTATCTATGTCTGTATGTCGTATGTATGTATGTAATTTCTGCTCTATCTGTAGGATTTTTCTATGTTGTGTGTGTTATATATATATAATATATGTATATGTATGTATGTATGTATGTATGTATGTATGTATGTATTATATATATATTTAATATTAATTATATCTATGTAATTTGGCATGCTTTTTTTACAGCGTAATGTACATTATGAACGCGCATTGTGTTCTGCATCCTGATTAACTAAGGGAGTACTGTACAAAATGCGTAAAAATTTGTATAAAGTGTGTGGTTAGGGGTTTTACGGCCTTAAAACATGTAATAATTGTAAAACTTACTTCGCAGATTTCGTTTATTGCGGGTTATTTTTAGTGTATGTGTATGTATATGTATGTATGTATGTATGTATGTATGTATGTATGTATGTATGTAGTATGTATGTATGTATGTATGTATGTATGTATGTATGTATATATATATATATACAGTTGTCCCTCGCTATAACGCGGTTCACTTTTTTAGTGTTTAGTGTAGTGTTTAGTGTAATTTGGCATGCTTTTTTTACAGCGTAATGTACATTATGAACGCGCATTGTCTTCTGCATCCTGATTAACTAAGGGAGTACTGTACAAAATGCGTAAAAATTTGTATAAAAGTGTGTGGTTAGGGCTTTTACGGCCTTAAAACATGTATAATAATTGTAAAACTTACTTCGCAGATTTCGTTTATTGCGGGTTATTTTTAGAACGTATCCCCCGCGATAAACGAGGGACCACTGTATATATAAATATAAAAATACAAAATAAAGGCACTACACTCCAAGAATCAAGTCAAAAATCTTCTTATCTTAAATACAACTGTTTCTCTGCTTGTTGTCCCTGTGAATTTGTGAATTTGTGAATTCTAGAAGCCAACCTCAAGGAAATAGTCCAGGGGCCGGTATCTGAGACCATCCAACCGGGAGGCTCTGTGAACTTCAACTGTACAGTAGTAACTGGGACCTGTGATGGACACAACAGTGTTTATTGGTTCAGACATGAGTCTCGCCAAGGCATTCTTCACTCCTTGGGGGCTGGTTGGAAACATGTGTCTATACCAGGGTCTCCTTCACAGAGCTGTGTCTACCATTTGCAGAAGGTGAACCTGAGCTCCTCTGATTCTGGAACCTACTACTGCGCTGTGGCCTCCTGTGGGGAGATACTGTTCGGTAACGGAAGCCAGCTGCTCGTCAAAGGTGATGTTGAAGACCAAACGGCACAGATGAGAATCTTGGTGTGGCTCTCCATCATTAGAACCGGGATTCTCTTGTTCTTTGTAACAGTTTGTCTCTTGGTTTACATCAGTAAGAGCAAGTGAAGTCCTGAATGCAGAGTTTGATTTAAGATAATCTTATACTGTCAGAAAAAAAGTTCACAGATTACACAAAATTAATACATGTAATGTTGTTTGGCTGTTTTATACTCCTTAATAAAAATCACTTTATATTTACAAGATCTTTCAGAGTCATTATTTTGTAAAGAATGAATCATTAGATGGAGATATTTATGAACAACAACAACAAAACAATACATAACCTTTGTGAATTTTGTTCACAAGCCCTGTGTGGTTAAACACAGAAAAAAACAACACTGTGTTGTGGAACATGAGTGAACCTTTGCTTTTAAACAGTCTGATCACAAGAATAGGCTCCTGAAAGTCTTTGGCGGTGAAGTCACGCAGGTTGCAACAAAATAAATAAGGACATCCTGCTTGAAACCAGCTTCATACAAACACAAAGAGAATCCTAAATAGGTATATTACCAAACTCTCGCAATGCATAAACGTTTCTCTTCTGTACTGATGACCACAAGATTGCTATAAAAAGAGAACGAGTGAAAGGTGTGGTTTGTTTCTGCAATGAAGCTGAACTGTCAATGCAACATGAAAGAAAAACAGTACCCACAGGCGCACGAGAACTTTCGATTTGGAGGAGGCGCAGCTGCAAACATTGATAATATTGAAAAGTGTCTGTTCATTAAAAATGTACATTATGACACACAACAAATGATAATGATCTGCTCTTTGTGTGAATGTGTCACTAATAAAGCAGTGATGCGTTATGCAATATGTTGCGTCACCTGAGCGGACACACAAGTAAGTAGAAGTAAGTAGAAATATACTTGAGTTTGTCATGAAGGATTTATGTAGAACGTTTTTCATGTGCAGATACAAAAGAACATCACAGATAATCAACAAGGCATTAAACATGGATTTTTTTTTTTTTTACTATAACATTAACCTTTTAGATATGACTTACTTATAGGGGGGCTACGATATTTTAAAAAAATATTTAAATAGTTCATAAAAGGAAATGAACAATTCAAACCTGCCTAATCAGTTTGTTTTGGAGAGTAAAGGGTTAAACAAATATCGCCCTATCATAATTTTGCCCTTGCGGTTGCTGGGATAAAAAAAAAAAAAAAAAAAAAAAAACGCTTTCGGCGCTGTGATTGGTGGCCCAGCTTTAGTAACTCAGGCAAATTGACCAATCATATCTCTCCTTCTAAATGGGCGGGCTCTGTTATCGGTAACTTTACGTCAGGTTGCCCTCACGCTGTGTCGGACACACAAGAAGCACAAATATTTAATCCAGAGAAAGACTGAACAAAATAAAAACATGCTCACGTGTGAAAAACATTCATATGAACATAAATCATACAGCCAGCCAGCCTGTTCACGTGCATGGTCATGGCCAGTGACGTTACCACCTGTGAGGAGGATGCGGGTGTTAATTAACTTTTCAAGTTGGGAGTTAATTTGCAGAGAAAGGAGGACGCCACAGCTCGTTTTGCTGCAGAAAACCAAGTCTTCAAACTCCAGCATCTCTAAACTACACACTGGATGACAACCTGGGAACATGAGCGTCACTTCTGGGACTGTTTGCTGTTTGGCACGGAGAGTCGTCCTGGCTGTCCAAGGTGGACTTTCTGATTGAAGAACACTTTTCCACAGAGGAGGAATAACTGAACCACTTCATCCAGGACAGGATGGACTCCAAGTGAAGCGATCATCGAATGGTAAGTTTATTTCTAATCTTACAGGCCGCCGTGCCCAATGGGTTCACTCTGGCTGCCGCGTGCTAATTTTGGAAAACTGTCGATGTGCAGAAATACCGATCAATCTGTGAATTTATCGGTGTGCACATTTACCGTGATTCTGCACAAGGGTTAGAAATGAATTGAATGAAATCTTTTTTTTTTTGTATGAAATCTGCAGCCACGTTCAAACAGGCCGCTGTGCCACAGTCATGTTTGATGATGTGGTTGATGGTTGTGCAACAGATCCGTTTCATTATGTGTTGTCTACTGTCATGATCCTTGCTGTCAGGATTTATTATGTATTGTGATGTCTGTTTTAATGATCCTTGCTGTCATGATTTATGCTGTAATGACCCGTGCTGTCATGATTTATGCTCTCATGACCAGTGCTGTCATGATTTATGCTTTCATGACCAGTGCTGTCATGATTTATGCTTTCATGACCAGTGCTGTCATGATTTATGCTTTCATGACCAGTGCTGTCATGATTTATGCTCTCATGACCCCTGCTGTCATGATTTCTGCTGTAATGACCTGCGCTATCATGATTTATGCTGTAATGATTTATGCTGTAATGACCCGTGCTGTCATGATTTATGCTGTAATGACCCGTGCTATCATGATTTATGCTGTAATGATTTCTGCTGTAATGACCCGTGCTGTCATGATTTATGCCCTCATGACCCGTGCTGTCATGATTTATGCTGTAATGACCCGTGCTGTCATGATTTATGCTGTAATGACCCATGCTGTCATGATTTATGCTGTAATGACCCGTGCTGTCATGATTTATGCTGTAATGACCCGTGATGTCATGATTTATGCCCTCATGACCCGTGCTGTCATGATTTCTGCTGTAATGACCCGTGCTGTCATGATTTATGCCCTCATGACCCGTGCTGTCATGATTTATGCTGTAATGACCCGTGCTGTCATGATTTATGCTGTAATGACCCGTGCTGTCATGATTTATGCTGTAATGATTTATGCTGTAATGACCCGTGCTGTCATGATTTTGCTGTCATGACCAGTGCTGTCATGATTTATGCTGTAATGACCTGCGCTATCATGATTTATGCTGTAATGATTTCTGCTGTAATGACCCGTGCTGTCATGATTTATGCTGTAATGACCCGTGCTGTCATGATTTATGCTGTAATGATTTATGCTGTAATGACCCGTGCTGTCATGATTTTGCTGTCATGACCTGCGCTATCATGATTTATGCTGTAATGATTTCTGCTGTAATGACCCGTGCTGTCATGATTTATGCCCTCATGATTTATGCTGTCATGATTTATGCCCTCATGACCCGTGCTGTCATGATTTATGCTGTCATGACCCCTGCTGTCATGATTTATGCCCTCATGACCCGTGCTGTCATGATTTCTGCTGTAATGACCCCTGCGCTGTCATGATTTCTGCTGTAATGACCCCTGCGCTGTCATGATTTATGCTGTCATGACCATGCTGTAATGACCCATGCTGTATGATTTATGACCCGTGCTGTCATGATTTATGCCTGTATATGACCCGTGCTGTCATGATTTATGCTGTAATGACCCGTGCTGTAATGACCTGTGCTGTTATGGTGCGCTGTGTACTGTCATTTTGTGTGATGTCATGACTCATGCTGTCATGATCCGTACTGTCATGATGTATCGGCCCACATGAGGTTTTGTTGGTTTTGGTTTTTGTTTTGTGTTGTGTAGGAGGTTGCACCTGTGTGTAACGATGTGTGAGGAGGATTTGCATTTTGCTTCAGAAGTTGTTTCTGTTTTTTGTTTTTGATAACTCTTCTCTTCTTTCCTCTCTGTACTGTTTGCCTGTTGCATCGCTGCACTAGCGTCTTCATTTTTGTTTCAGACACTGTTGCAATGCTATAAAAGACACAGTCAGCTTGACTGGTAGTTTGTTTTTGTTCTGATCAGTGAAGGGGCTTCAGAGGGCCATGTGTTGCATCTTTTCTCATTTGTCAGGCTGACTGCCTGAGACCGGTTTTACTGACAATCAACATTTACCACCAGGTTTTTATTCTGCAGGTACTGAATCATTTATTCCACATAAAACCCCACATGTTTAAGGCTTGTCTTAGTCTTGTTTATTTATTTATTTCAATAAAAGCACAACATTGAAATGTGAAGCTGAGAAGATAATCAACTATTCATATTAATAAATGGCCTGACTCACAAGGAGCTGTTCAGGTTAATAAGCTGAAGTCTAACACAACACAAATAACACAAACCATTATTATAATAATCTCATTAATACTGATGCTGTCAGACATCTCACTGTTCATATTTGTCCAAAATGAGTCATTTGCTTTACGCAAGTCTTTTGTGAGTTATCTCAAGTGATGATAAAAGTACAGTATAATGCACAAGGAAAGAAATGCATTTCAAAAAAAATAAAAGCATCTCTTTATAACACACTTTTATTCAACAAGTAATTTCTGGGAAAAATCCACGATGAGGGAGAATGATTAGAGAGATTCCTCTCCTGTGTAGCACGCATGAAAATGATGTCCCATCCACTAGTAACTCTTCTTCTGCACTGCATTAGTCTGTCAGTCCTGTTGCTTGTACCTGACATGAGAATAAACTAACATGTCTGGATTGTATTTCACCGGAGCTGGTCTGCAGGAGGAAGCTCTGGGGCCAGGACGAGGCCCTGAATACACTGATGCATAGACAACGCCATCTCCAGTCTGAAAGACATGGACATGCAAATAGTTTGTACTTAATTCTGAATGTTTGGACCTTATCAAGTTAGCATGTGGGACTGGGTACTGAATGACTGTATATTACACCACACGAGAACCTTTTTAAAAACTGTACAAAAACAAGCCAACAGCAAAAAAAGGTAAAAGAAACAGATGGATTACTTGGTTGCCTTCAAGAGATTCATTGCTGGATCTTGATGCTGCTGAAAACACAGAGGAGTACCGTCAGTGTGAGTCACTGCACAATATAACACAACTTTATCATCATATGATCCATATTCTGACGTACCTGTGGGATCTTTCTTTTGTTTCTTGCAAAGAGTCCATACAAGTAGAAGTGTCACCATCCCGAGAAGGATGTTTGACAGCATCAGTGCAATAAGAGCTGGACTCAGATCAGCTGATTCGGCAGAGTCTCCTTTCAACACACAAGAAATTTTGACATCACAGCTTTTTTTTTTTTATACAAACATACTATAAACATCAACACTTCTATATAAAATATTAAAATATAATAATACAGCATGATTTTCTTGTACTTTATCAGTCTTACTGTGAACATGAATCCCGGTCCCGTTTCCAAACAGTGTCTGTCCACATGAAGACACAACACAGTAGTAGGTTCCAGCATCATCAGAGCTCAGGTTCTTCATGAGAAGGTTGAACACACAGGTAGTTTCTCCACTCTCACTCCACTGACAGGTGTGGTTCTTTATTCCAGAGGAGTAAATCATTTGCGGGGCAGAATGATGAGAGCTTTTCAGCCACGTGACAGAAGTGTGTTCTGCTGCACAGTGGACAATGCGAACAGAACAGTTGAGAGTCACAGAGCCTCCAGGCTGGAACGACTGAGTCTCCGGCTGCTGGATGACAGAATCGCTGATCATGTTTGCACCTTGGGAAAGAAAGCAAATGAACTGTTATCATTAGCATCATGTTCACATTCAGCTGAAATGATGATGAGATCAGTGAGAATCATAAACACCTTTGATCATCAGAAAGGTTCCTTGTCCGAACTGAAGTTCGTTAAAGTCAGTCACTCCACAGTAGTATGTGCCAACATCTTGCCACGTTGTTGCAGAAATGGTCAGATGACTGCTTATTCTGTCAGACTGTACTGAGTAATGCTGTGATTGCTCTGGATATGTTGTCATATTAAAAAAAGTATCTGTTAAAGCCAGCATTTGGAGCCTCCTGTCAGGATTTAGTTTGCACCATACCCTCGTTCTTATGTCACGATTGATGCGACATGAAATAGTAACCGTGCGTCCTCGCTCCACTGCTTGGAAAGAAGCAGTCTGAGAGATTTCATTTAACTGTGCCTTACCTGAAACAAACAGAAAAACTGTTGATGTTGATTTCTGTAAATCCACATCAAAAGATCTCACAAGTAGTTTTTGTTTTGTTTTGTTACTTACATACAGACCAGAGCAGAGAAATATTCAACAGGCACACCATCAGCTTCTCGGCTTGTGTCTCCATCCTCCGAGTTGACTTGCAAAAGTGACAGTGACACTTGAAAACATGTCAAACTGTCAGGTACTTGATTGGTTCACCGTATTCATCCAGCCTCACCTGATTGGCTGCTTAGTAAATCAAATAAGTTTGGTCACAACAGAGCAAGAAAAAAAAATCGACAGCACGGTAGCATTTCCACCAGACGTTGCTTCAAGTCACAAACATAAGTCTTCACTGAACTGTTGTTATGTACTGCTGCTGTATTAGTTTGGACCTGACAGATCACATTGAGATGACCAAATTTCAGGTTCAGGTTTCAGCAGACCTGGCACTTCAGGTATAGATCAGAACCACAGTTTCCAAACTGTTCTGTAAAATGCGTAACAGGAAGTGGTTTCATGTAACCACATCCTTTTCATACTTACATCTACAGTATGTAGTACGTATCCATCATCTCTTGTGCAGTCTGCGTGAAAGGTCTGTTTCTGACAGAGGTCTTAGGGCAGCTTGACCTGATCCACAATATAGTTCACCTGAACAGATAGCAGGTAGCAGCATGACGGTTCACATACAGTTGAAGTTGTTTTCTTTATCATTCTGATCCTGGAACAGACAGAGTCTGGTGTCCACAGATGATGGCCTGCAGTCCACAGATGTGGAATGTAGATTTAATGTAGCAGATACTCTCTGTCATTGTTGACGTGCATTTGGACAGGATCAAGCGCTGTGGTAAACAAAGCCAGAACACAACAGGTATCAGAGTTTAATCCATGAATCCACCGTCTTAGTTTCAGAGACATTTAAGGCTGACTGTAGAAGGTACTGATCCAAGTGTCTGATTGGCGGCCGGAGACGGATATCCTGACTAAAAGCAACACTGGAGAAAAGTGCCCTTTTTCCGTTGAGCGTCCTAACAGTTGATGCACCGTCTTGTCGTTTTTAACTTTTTCTCCTGGGCTGGCTCGCCAAAATGTTGCAGCTGGAAACATAGGCGGACTCTGATGTAGTTCACTTGAAAATAATTTATTTTAACACAGTGAAAATATTTAAATTTATACTCAGGGCTGCTTATCTACAGTTTTCTACCACTCGTCTAAAGTCCGTCCTGTTGCTCGCTTCTGTTTCCATAGCAATCTACCAACGTCCCAGAACCAGAGCAGTTGGCCTCTTCCAGGCGCAGCCTGGTGCCGAAACCGTGCAGCTGGCCATAGCTTCACATCAACACATCAACTTTTTAATTCTAAGTTATTCACTTTCATTTCAACACAAAAAGAAAAGGAATGTGGAATTTTCCACTTATATAAGGACAGTATTTTGTTTATGGTAGACAAGCAGATCATATCAAGTGTTTATCCACTGTAGCTTCATTCAAGTCAAATTAATATCAACATTTTAGAAAATAGAACTGTAATGCTCACTAAATTCTCAATGCAATTAGGCCAAGTACAGTTTTATGTCCAACACAAAAAATAAAGGTGTGGCCTATTTCCTTTTGTATGAGGGAATTATTTTGTTCATAGAAGGCGCGCCCGCCCGCACACACACACAATTCGTTACTGTCCCCTGATCTTACTTTCAGCTCAATGTCATTTTGCAAACTAACGATCTCCATGTCAACCCCACTAGGCAGAGCAAAAACCTCATGGTCAGGAAGGGTTTAAGACGAATGCAGTAACATCTTCCATGATGTCTAATTCACCAAAACGCCGACTGAACTCTGCTGCTACTTTGTCCAGGTGAACACAGTACTGCTCAGGGTGAAAAGCGTCCTTGTCACCGATGGACTGTGACATTTTCTCCAGGCTGGGAAAGTGTGTCAGCCTCCCCGTTTTTCAGCTGTGCATTCCAAACACAGAGCTTGGCCTTGAACGCATTCACTGCGTTTATCATGTGGGGCAGGTGTCGGTCTTTTCCCTGGAGCTCGTTGTTCAGTGCGTTCAGTTTTGCCGTCACGTCTGTCAGAAACCAGCCGCCACTGATCATCTGACAGCTCCTCATGCTCCTCGTTCCTTGTCTCCAGAAAAGTCTTTATCTCGGGCAGCAAATCAACAAATCGCTGCAGCACTTTGCCGTGACTCAACCACCGGACATCAGCGTGAAGAAGTAGGTGTCCGTACGCGGCATCAAGCTCATCCAATAACGCCTTGAATAAGCGGTCCTGAAGTGCTTTTGCTCTAATTGTGTTGATCAGTTTGACCACCAGAATCATAACATGAGAAAAGTTCACGACCTTCCCCGCCAAAGCGTGCTGGTGATTGACACAGTGGTAATTCACAAAGTCAGCAAAATCATGGTCATTAAAGCACAGAGTATTAACTCCAGCGCGCACAAAACTGAGGACAAAACATTAGTTCCTAGTACATCTTTTTATTTGACACTGTGTTAATTAACCCCCACTTTTTCAAAAATCATATCTAACGTAGTCTTTAAAACTCTAGATGAAACTTTCTCTGCTTGAGTAAAGGCTTTTAATACTTTTGTTGCTGCTTTACTGATGTCAGAGATCTGCATAGATGTGGAGGCGATCTATAGATCAGATGCAAAAAAAGAACTCAGGCCCACTGCTGTAGAGACATCCTGCCTCAAACCACAGCGACACAGATACGACGGGGTCTGAGCGCTCTTCACTTTACCGAGAAGTGCAAAGAGTTTGGTGGAAACGTCTTTTGTTTTCTGGGTTTTTGGTGATATGTACAATAAACAGCCTACAAAGGAGAACATTCTGCCTGATTCTTTGTGATGACACTGACCATATGCCTGTTACTGTATATAAAATGTCAGTGGTGCAGGATTTGTTAGGATTGTGAAAACTCAGAGTAGCTAACCCCACCAGAGTTGTAGGTGGAGTTCACACGGAAAATCAGAAGATCACTTCAAAGAAAACCAAACAACAAGTTTTTTTTTTTTTTTTTTTTTTTAAGTAGAACCGCTCAGTTTATTGCAAGGCAAGACTTGACAAAGTACAAAGTAAAGCAACACGTCCAGCTCTACGGCTTTACACTGGAGTACACACATTCACTCTCGGTGTTGTCTCTCTCTCTTCTTGATCTGTTGGCCTTGTGGACCCGCAAAGCAGCGTAATGAAGGTTCTCTTTATCTTGACAGAGCTGGTAACAAAACATAAAACTGTCAATCACTACTTATAAATTATAAAACACAAGAAATGTATGCAACCCGGCAGCTGACATAGAAACAAAAACAAATTCATGGCCTCAAACTGATCGTTCGTGTACACTAATTAACAGAACATAAGATGAACCAGTACTGCTAACATTTGTCAACAAGTTGTCAATGTAACTTATTTTTAAGGGTTGTCAAAGATAACACATAGCACTCAACTACAGAGCTTACAAAGTCCTATAAAGGTGGCACAAACGTCTGAGAATATAAATTACTTTTTTCCACTTATGATTCCCGCTCGACATGAAGAAAAATAAAGAGATTTTAGTGCTGTTCTTAATTTTTCAATTTAAAAAAAAGAACACTTACCACTGTATTTGCAGTAGAAGTTGCTGAGAATGTTCCAGTAGTCGCTGGTTGTAACACACAAAATGAAAGTCCCATTACTCAGATACAGTATACACTGAATACTTGCTGTTAGCTTCACAGAGTAACTGTTACCTGTACATTGGCAGTTTCTCTTCTTCATCTTGTACACTGAGAAAGTCAGCAAGACAACCAGGACGGTGGTGAATGTCAAAGCTCCACTCAAGAAATACACCAGAGAGAGAGAGTCCGCCTCATCTGTAGAGATCCAGAAAGCTGACGATATAACAGAGCTTCTCAGATTATTTCTTCTGCGTTAATCTTGATTAAAGGAGGTTTTGGCATTGTCAAGTCTATTCTAAAACAATACTAATATGCCCAATTGTACGTTGAAGGAGTAATTGGTGGTGATAATGTTTGATTGTACTGACCACAAAGCAATTTCAATGTAAGCAATGGGAAACAAAATCCACCCTCTAGTTGAAGTGATATGAGGCTTCAGAAGTCTTGGTTAGACAAATTAGGTCAGTATCTTTTAAGCACAATACTTAGACAGATGATAGACTTACAGCTCAACCGCTTACAACACGACTGCTGGATTGGGTTAAAGATATAAGGCACACAAATCCTCTGATTGATCTGGCTCAGCATGCGTCATACTAGCTTTGGCTAAACTTCGGAATGCGCATTGCATGAACGAGTGCACATTTTCTGTCTGACAGTGACCAGTAATGGCTATTTGCATGTGAGTATTGTATTGAGAAAAAACCTCAGCTTGGAAGTGACTTACCTTCAAAGTCCAGCTTTGCCCTCTCTCCAAACAGTATGTGTCCACATGAGGCAACAGTACAATCGTAGGTCCCATCATGAAAAAGATGTGGGTTCTTTATTTGTAAGTTGTAGACACAGGTGTGTGTTTGTGTGTTGGGTTTCCTCTCACACTGATCATTCCTGCCTCCATGGGTGTAAATGAGTCCTGGATGAGATTCTTCAGAGTCTTTGAACCAGTAAACACTGTGTTCTCCATCACAGGTCCCAGTGTTTACTGTACAGTTCAGAGTCACAGAGCCTCCTGGCTGGATGGTCTCAGATACTGACTGATGGACCAAAGCTGGGATGTTCAAACCTGAACCCTTCACACTGATAGTCGTGCCCCTGCAAAATTCAAATTTTTGTGTATTGCTCCTTACGCAGTAATAAGTAGCTGAGTCTGAAATTTGCAAGTCTAAAATCTTCAAGTTATATTTTTGGTTTTCCGTATCCAGTGAGAAGCGTGGATTGTTCTGAAATTCATTGTTAAAAGTGCCGCTGTTATTATTATGGCTGTAGAATGTAGACACCAGCTTTGGTTTCTGTCCCACATCTTGTTTGTACCAGTAAAACAGCTTTGCATCTTGACAGGAGCACGGTAAGGTCACACTTTCCTCAACATTGACTGATTCAGAGTGTAATGATGCTTGTTTTAAAGGTGTCACCCGACCTGAGGAGAAAATGAAGAAACAATGGAAATGGTATTAATATATAAACATGTATCATTTTAGTACAGTCACCAACAAGTAGTAACGGAACACAGCTTACCCATATTCACCACAAACAGACATGTGAAAAACAAAGCAACGTTTGGAGGCGTCATTGTGCTTCAAATGCTGTGATGAATGTGTTTGAATCTCTGTGCGTTCTACACTCTTCACAGAGAAGACTGTCTTTGATTGACCAATCAGATTCAGTGTCCTATTTTGGAAACATCGAAAGCATGTTCAGTTCCCACGTCCGAGGAAATGAGTATGAGTAGAACATACACACATATCTTCATACAGTAAAGCCTATGATCACTTGCAATGGGGGTTAAATCTAATTTTTTGTTTTTTGTTGTTTTTTTACTTATATGTATTGTATTTTTACCACCAAAGGGGTGCTATGTGCTCACTGTTACATTTTCTCCATTAGAAGGACATCCTAAGGGACACCTTATCACATCTTCTTCAGTAGAAGAATGTCCTAGATGTCATTGAAGGGCATTCTAGAGGTCCCTTTTAATATTTCCTTTACTAAAAGGGCGTCCTAGAGGGTGCTTTACCACATTTTCCCCACTAGGATACCCTATAGGTCACTGTCACCTTTTCTATATTAGAAGGACATCCTTCAAATTGCGTTTACATTGACGCACACCTATCTACAGTCAGAAGGAACTTATTTTTGTGACTTGGTAACATAGACAATCTACCAATTCCCAAATAAAAAATAAAAAGTGACTTTGTATAAACACAAAATAAATATGAAAAAATAAAAGTTGTCATCAATAACAAAGTGGCAGCTGTATGTAAAGGTGCAATGACTTCCTCCTCTGAGACTTTGCGGATTGGTTGAAAGATGACAGTAAAGACTTTTATGACCTCGTATGTTCTTTCTCTGTGGGAACTGTAATGTAATGACGGAAATCTTCACTCAGAGTACTAGTTAACATAAGACCCCGCTTTCACGTTACATTGTTAACTATTAAGTCCATTTCAATTGACAGCCTTGTGTACAGCACGTTATCCGCATTTGAGATGTAATGACATACATGTCGTAAAGCTGCCAGCTAACTTCTCTGTGCTTTTGGCTGCTCTCTGAGCTGCAGTACGCTGTGGCCTGGAGACCACAGGCTAGAAAGTTTCCACCAGTGGAAACCTGTTCGCAGTAGTTCACACCTTATTTACCACACGAGTCGAAGCAAACGTCAAATTCTCAGAGATGGCTAGTTTAAAGGTTGCACGCTTACGTTTATGGTTAAAAGAAGAAGGCATTCATAGCTCAGAGGGGATTTTTGAAGGTGTCTCATGTGTTGTATATTGCAGCATGTGATGCCAAAGCTTGTTGTTGATTACTAAAGTTTAGCCTTTTTAGTGTCCTCCGTGCAGCTCAGTGGAAGTAGGCGAATGATGCTTTTTATACTCAACACTGGAGAGCTTAATGATAATCTTTTTTAAGCCTAAGTGCTATTAACCTACGTACTTCTCAGATCCAGTGGGGGGGAAAAAAAACAAAACATATGGGCCACATATCACTTTTAGCCAGTACCAACCTACAGCTGGCACCAGTGCTTTGCAACAGTGGGCTCGACGTAGCTCTCAAGTTGTGACTGCTGGACTTCTGATCTGGCCTCATATTGTATTCAGTGTTTGATCACCGACAAAATGTCAAAGTGTCAAAGAAAAGCGGGTCAAAAAGAGGTGAGAATAATCAATATGTTCTTTAAAAACAACACCATCAACATCTGAATCTATTCACATTTTTATTATTTTTATGTTACAGTGTATATCTAATAGTCTACTGACTAGCATATTGCCAAGCACCACAACAAGGTAAAAGCTACAGTATATCACATGGTACAGCATTTTAGACACAATTGTTCATATTTATCAAACATAAAAAGCTCTTTGGTCACATTCGAAACTCGTTTATGTATGAGATAAACATTTAGTTGTGCAAAGGCGTTCCTGCTCCATCAGTCTTCATTCTTCCTGGTTTGTCCACCCTTTTCCAAGATGACCCCTCTGAGTTCTGTCAAGATCATTTGATATCAGAATAAATTACAGAGTCTTCTCTGTATTTCACCTTAGCTCGTCTGGGGTTGAGGCCTCTGGTTGGCAAAGACACAGCTGCATAGATAACTGCTTCACTAGTCTGTGACGAATGGAAATGAAAGTAATTGAGGCTTGTCCTGAAAGTTGGTTATAGAAAAGACTCAAACTGAACGGTCCAAACAACTGACATATGAAACTGTGGTGCTGAGGCAAACTCTCAATGATTAGCTTACCTGATTGCTTTCAGAAGGTCCATCAGTTGCCCCTGAAGAAACAATCAAAGATGAGCACAGTCAGTTCCACATACTGACCTGTATGGATCGACAGCTAACCAACACATCATGTAGTTTTAAATACCTTTCCTCCGAATCTTGCAAAGTGTCCATGTTAGAACAAGCATCGCAATCCCGAGTAGGATGTTTGACAGCATCAAAGCAATAATAGTTGGACTCAAGTCAACTAATTCAGTGTCTGCGTTAAAAAGAAGAAATACAAATGATAAGCAGTGCAATGTCCAACATCAGACAAACAAACATGTATTTTTTTATTTGGACGGAAATCTGATTGGACCAAACAGAAAGTCCTGTTTAGACCACATACTAATGAGTAACATTCAGTGTCATTTCAAAGACAGGAAAATGTTTTTTTTTTGTGTGTGCTTTACACACAAAAAAACATTTTCCTGTCTTTACTTTCCTATATGTCTGCCCCCATCCAGTACAGCAGCCCACTGTTGTCAGAACTTGAACCCTAACCATGACCTAGTTACGTGTTCTAGTTCGCCAGCCTGCCTGCACAATCTTTCCAAAACCTTATCTACACTGTAGTCTACACACAGAAATGTTGTCTAATCCAAACGGTGGCTTTACTGCTGCAAATAATGAACATTTTTATTTGTATATGATAACCTGATGGTTATTCATTTGGTCTATAATATGTCAAACTACAATGTATACAATGGATATGTATATATATATATATATATATATATATATATATATATATATATATATATATATATATATAATTATATATATTTGCTTTAAAAAGTACTTATACAGCCTATCGATTAATAGTATTGACAGACTTAATCTGCAGTTTTGCAGCACAGATGTTTTTGTCTGATGATAGGGTTGGATTCATTTGCTGGCAGCTGCTTTCTTAGAGCATTTTATTTTATAGGGACAGTTTATCAGTCTTACTGTGAACATGAATCCTGGTCCCGTTTCCAAACAGTGTCTGTCCGCATGAAGACACACCACAGTAGTAGGTTCCAGCATCATCAGAGCTCAGGTTCTTCATGAGAAGGTTGAACACACAGGTAGTTTCTCCACTCTCACTCCACTGACAGGTGTGGTTCTTTATTCCAGAGGAGTAAATCATTTGCGGGGCAGAATGATGAGAGCTTTTCAGCCACGTGACAGAAGTGTGTTCTGCTGCACAGTGGACAATGCGAACAGAACAGTTGAGAGTCACAGAGCCTCCAGGCTGGAACGACTGAGTCTCCGGCTGCTGGACGACCGAATCGCTGATCATGTTTGCACCTTGAGAAAGAAAGCAAATGAACTGTGATCATTAGCATCATGTTCACATTCAGCTGAAATGATGATGAGATCAGTGAGAATCATAAACACCTTTGATCATCAGAAAGGTTCCTGATCCAAATTTAATTTCATTTAAGTACAAGACTCCACAGAAGTATGTTCCAACGATGTCCTGTGTTGTTGCAGATATTCTCAGATGACTGTTGATTCTGTCAAATTTGACTGAATAATGACGATGAAATTCATCATCAAATACACTCCGATTGTAGCGAGTATTGAATGCCACCACAAGCTGTAGTCTCTTCCCTGTAGTCAGTTTGTACCACACCCTTTTATTCATTTCACTCTTTATGTGGCATTTAATAGTCGCTGAGTCGCCGAGCTTCACTGTTTGGAAAGGAACCGGCTGGAAGATTTCACCGAACTGTGCTGCACCTGAAATACACAGACGGTCTAAAATCAGCTTACCGTGCGAAGACGCACATGAAAAGATTCCACAAGTGGATTTTGTTTGATACTCACAAAAATGCGAGAGCAGGAAAAGGTTCACAAAGTACCCTATCATCTTGTCTGCGTCTTCTCTTACGTCAGTTCTGATTTACTGAAACAGACTTGACAGAGTCATGCTTGTCCTATATTCAGCCACATCTATCAAGTTTGATTGGTTGCACAGTGAAGAAGTGACGAAACACTTCACCATGCCCTTTTTTGAAATCTGTGTCAGACGAGATTAAAGAAAATCTGTTATTATATGCAGGTCTTCTCTGTCTGTAGAGACAATAAGTCACCAACCTCTCGATATGAAATGGCAACACAGGGGAAAACCACAATGAGGTTGTTAAATGGAAACTGCAATTTAGTTGCATACTTTTATCAGATTGGAGAGACCTAGATATCAGCACAGATGTTGTGAGTCACACACATTAGACACACATCTCAAAAGATGGGCACATCCAAGAAAATATCTATAAGAGCAGCTGTACCATACTTCGCTGCGCTGACCTTAATGAGGTGGGCCGTGTGGGGACCTAAAACATTTAGAAAACCGCAACTGACCCACTATGTCACTCTGTATAATCCACAGAAGGACTAGTTCCTCAGTTCCTCTTTCCCCGCTCACCTGCTCCAGTTCTGGCACGACACTCACAGTCTGGGCAGCCCAGCTTTCAAACAGAAGTGTTAGTTCACAGTAATTAACTGATACTTAGCTTTTTTTTACTAAGGCCTTTTGGTAAGAAGTATCCAATGGTCACCAGGTAAAGACTCTAGATCCTCATGTATTTTTGCTGCTTGTATCACGACTTACATTATCAATACATTTCATCTAATGCCCATGACTGGTAAGATACCAGCGGTATGAGTGCATGAACAACTAAAAGGGCACTGAGAGTACAGATTTCCACAAAGGTGTTCTGTTTGTGATGCTGACTGACGTGGCTGTTCTAGTTTAGTCACAGCGTGCCATTCACTTCACCATCAAATGCAGTGTGGTGCTATGTGCTTTTGTGCTTTATGTGTTGTTTTGATTGCTTTTAGGTCTCTCGTTGCAAAAGAGATCTTAAGCTCAGACTAAATAAAGGTTACATCATGTGAGACCGCCCAAGTTTTTGTACTATCAAGCCGGAGTGGCCTC